>VYZW01011305.1:69331-81482 GCA_013401315.1 Balaeniceps rex
CTCAGTTTCCACTGGACTTTGTGACTGTTGCTGCAATGACACTTAGTCTTTTCATCTTTCTCCCCCCTCTCACCCTCCCAAATGTACTTGACTCAATGCTGCAATCTATTTATAAGTTTGGATTTGAGTGGGACAGCTATGCCCGTATTTGTAGACTTCACTGGGTTATGGAAGGTCTGAAGATGGGAGTTTTCACAGCACTTAAAAATTACAAATCNTGTCGTATTTTAAAACTGTGAAGTAACTTAATCTCATCATGCGCAATCACAGGCTCTTTAAATACAAAGAAAACGTTTGACATTTAGTAGCCATAGGGATTAAAGCAGTAGTAGCGCTGATGTCACTGTTAGCTCAGTCTAGATATTCAGAGTGCCAGCCTTCTCACTGGAACAGCCTCGCGTTTTTTTAGAATTCTTTCAATAATGAGCATTGTTTAGTAGAAATCAGCTGTGCAGAAATTAATGGCTCAGAAAGCTGTTTTTATTGCTCTTAGTCTGTAGTGAGAACATCAAGTTCCCGGCTTTCACGCACAAACAGGATTTCACTTCACAAGACTGACTGTGGTTCTCCCTCCCCTGCCTGCTGTGGAGTTCAGTTTTATGCAGCCTGCATTACAATAAACTCTAAGCTACAGGTGTGTTTTCTCTTAAATTTGTAAGATTAGAAGCTAGAATGACCTTAATAATAATACCTTTGTGTAGGTGATTTTTTGCATGGGTTGAGGTGATAGTATTCAGCCCTAGCCCCAACCTTCAGTGTGTTTTAAGTATCCCGAGTACAAATGTATGAGATGCAGAGGAATGCTTGTATTGTGAGATTCTTCTAAGAGCTGGTTACATTATTCTCTGAAGATTATCCTCCTTCTCCTTTCCAGTAATGAAGTGCAGGTTCTGCAGCTGTACAGTCTTGAGCTCATAGGCATGCTGGCTGTGGAAATACTGGAAGATCCAGAGTCTCCAAAGTACTGAATAAAGGAAGGATTTTTTAGTAGCTGAAATATTATATGAAATGAAGGATAGAGAGGTGACAGTGTGAGCAGAATAATTTGCTAATGAAGATGTAAGCAAATGATCTGGTCAAGAGAAAGACCAGGCCTAGGTAATGAACATTCTTGACATTTTATGCAAAGAAATTCCAACTGTTGGGTGTAACTCTGGTGCATAAGGCTTGTAAGAATCACATTAGTTTATGGACTTGAACTGTAGGAAGGCTGGAGGTAATAAGAGGAAGTAGGGCTTGAGAGGAAACGAGCTCCAATTTAAACAGATTTATATCTCTGGTGGAGATGGTAACTGCAGGTAGAATTGGAATTTCATGAAATGGTTCAGGAGTGCACAGCTGGGCGTAAGAATCACTGACATGGTGGTGGTGCTTGAAGCTCTGAGAATCAATGAAATTCAATCCAATTTTAGGAAAATGGTGTCAGGTGTGATGTCCTGATCCCACAGGAAGGGCAGAAAATACTCCTCAGAGAGGCCAGGGACGGGGGAAAAAGGAGAAGTTTGAGAGACGAGAATTCTGTAGCAGAAGACAGACAATATTTGAAAGAAGCAGATGGGAGGTCCCAGCAGTATGCAGTAGAGCCCTGAGTTACTGTTCTGAAGAAAAAAAATTACATGTTTAGGCATGCCTAAGCAGGAAAGAAAAGTTCAAGCAAAAGTGGAAGACATTAAAAGTGGTCTTGAAAAGGAGCTTTGGGCAGTGTTTGCAGGTAAAATCTACTACAAGTTTTGAGAGAGAAGGCATGCAGATGGGGAAAGAGTTGGGTAAGTTCAGAGATCATGTCGAGAATGGTTAGGTGTTATTCCGAAGTATCATCCTCATAAAGATAAAATCGCTACAGACAGAAATTAAAATCTGGTTTCAGCAATGCTAATGCATAACCTATGTGAAATAACTTTGTTCCTGATGAGTGTTACCTCCTCTTCTGACATAGGAGACATAGAATGTATTTAAGAGTAAAATACATGCACTGTCTTAATGTTGCTTTTTATGCTTATTAAAAGTTACTTTTAGTAGCAGGCTGGTTTTAATCATTATAAATATAGACAGTGACCTATTTGCAAAGATTATTCTCTCTTTCATCCTCTTTAGTAATTGACTATTGCATAAACTGTGAAGGACTAAAGGGGATTATCACTAGGATGGCTGTTTTGCTTTGATTAATTCTGAGTAGTAAAGATCTTGCAAAGAGATCTTTCTGTCTTACCTCTGCAATTTCTGTGGGATTGCTGTAACTTTTTTTAATTGAGAAGACAAAATTTTTTGTGTTTCTGTAGAAGATGTGAGCGCGCGTCTTCTGGAGAACTTAGCGTTCTTGACTTTGTCACTTAGTCGAAAGACTGGTGGCAAATCATTAGTGTCAGGCTACCTTGTTTGTCAAACATTAACCCTCTAAAATAAATGGCTGTTACTGGTTTTGTGGGGCCCAGAATTAATTTGCTTCTATTATAAGACTTTTCACGCTATTTTGTTATTTCATTCATTTGCCCAAGGAATAAATAATTTGTCAGTATGAAGGAAGCATGCTATATACAGGAGTTTTTTTTCTTAATGAAACTGGGCATGCTTGCAGATTCATGGTGGCATGTATAATGTAATATTTTGAATTATGTTTTAAGTACCATCTAAATTTTTAATCTCTTAACTCCTTAAAATCAGCATTTGTTATTCTAATGATGTTAAATGCTGAAATATGCCCATTATAATGAGGTGAAGAATAACTTTCAGTGACAAGGAACTAAAAGCTTTATAATTTAAGGCATTTTGTAAAACATTAAAACTATTTTTTTTGTAATTCCAGTAACTGCTGCTAAAACTTTGTAAACAGCTTGAAATGTTTTCTGAGTTACATCAGTAACTCTATTGTCGATCCAGAACCTTTAAGGAATACTTTTCCTATNTGAGGTTTTTGATCAGCTCTGTCTCAGCATTTTTAATATGTCGGTCAGCTAGCAGATAGTCGTCCCTCTCAGTCTGAGTGAGTAACTCTGGATTTAGNCAGCCCGTGTGCTCCTCTGAACTTGCCTGCTGCAAATCAGATTGACCTTCTTGAAAACAAACACACACACACACACGAGTATTATCTATGTGAGGCAGTTGTCAAAAAATCATAACCTGGGAGACAAGTTGGTTTTAGTTGACTGGCTTGTTCTAATACTGGTGTCTGAATGCTCAGCTGAGTAAACTACAGGTCTACTTGGTACATGCAGTTTTGTGTTGTGCTTTCAGAATTGAAACAAGCATCTAGAGCGCTGTTAAAATTCTGCAAGTGCCAACACAGTCTTGCGATTGTTCACCCCTATTTACCTCGATTTCATGCAGAAAATGATGAAGTGGAACTTCCAAGGCATCAACTTAGATTAATAAACCTGTCCCTTTCATCCTGGTAGAACTACTTACTAGCTCAAATGAAGCTCAAGCTGCAGTGCTTAAGGACTAACAGTCATAATATGGAATTGATTTTACTTTTTTTTAATCTAGAAAAGTGTAATTTCTAGTGTGCAATATGAGTTTTGGTGCCTGCTGTCCCACCTGCCTTTTCTTTTGAAGTAGTGCAAAATACCGCCCTCAGCAGGGGTGATGGCAGAATCTTTACGGATGGTGGAGTAAATACTTGCACAGAAAAGCAGCCCTAGGAAAAGGAAGGGGTGTTTTGTCTGACTGCCGCCTAGACTGAAAGCAGCTGGAGATACCGGGGACTTGCTTGTTCTCTGTTGGCAGTGCTTCTGTCGGTTTTAAGTCGGGAACCTCCAGACATAGAACAAACTTAAATTGCTTTGTAATAAACAAAAGCCCACTTGACAATATTTGATCATATCTTGTTCTTGCACATAACTATGAATATAAACAATCGCATTTGGTATGTCTTTACCTAGTTATTATCTAGGCAGTTGTTTAATATTGCAGTGTTTGCCTATGGAATAAATGTGCTGTTATTTTGTAGAATTCTAAAGAAAGTATCATTTGTTTGACAGCAGTGTGACAAAACAGTAGGGAACGTATGACTTGGTAGAATAAAATGCAGAACACTTTTTTTGTTTTCAGGCAGCTCTCTCTGGAATAGTAGGCATTTGTGCTTAAAAAAAGGAAAGTAAAATCTATGCCTATCTAGTGCCCAAACAGCTGATATTTCTCTGATGTGCCTTGTCAGATATGTTTGACTGAAAAACGATAGAGAGAAACGGGTTCTACCCTTACGTGGGATTTGTTCTAATGCTAAAGGACAACACTTTTGGACAGAACAATCTTTCAGGATAGTAAGAATTGAAGATTTTCAAAAGACTTTTGTGATGGTGAGTAATTGGGTAACATAATGTTAGATTACATTTATCATTTTTGAATTTAGTCTATCTTAATATGGCTTCCGAGCTAGTTCTAGGGAAGGACAGTAACATTTTAGTAGATTGTTTTGTAGAAGTGCTAGGTTAACGCAGAGAAGCAATCAAACAAGCATAGAGAATGTCAGTAGTAGGAAACAGAACAAAACAAAAATGTAGAACTCTAATTCCATGGTATTTCTGTATTTTAAATAGCATGCGGTTGCCAGCTTCTCTCATCTTGAAAAGGAGATAATAGTGCTGAAAATAGCGTAGAAGAGGTGAAAAGTATGGGCAGAGACATGGAACGGTTCCTGTGTGAAGGCTTTGCAAAAACCTTACATGCTAGTGGGTGCACGTTTAGTACGGCATACAGAGGAATCCAGATTTTTAACTTGGTATTGTAATTATTTATGCAGAAATGGCTGAGAGATTGTTGAGAAGTAAAGCAACCTTAATTTTGGTATTTTTTTCCCCTTCTTTCAACAGTTTTTATCTGCTTGTCCTGTCTTTTCTTTTGTAAACTCTTTTGACATTTAGAGCTTGTGTACAATGATGCTCTGAAGACTAGCATAGGTGTTTGGAGTCTATATTTCAATTAATTCTAGTTCTCCATCTGATAAAACAGTTTTGTAAATGAAAGCTAAAAGTTGAGGAGCTGTCTGAATGAATGGAGCTTATTGCTTATGTTGGGTTTTGGTGTTACGTTATCTGGCTTCAACTTCTGTTTATGATCAAATTCATGATTAGAACTACTGGCTCCTATCTTAAATCTGAAATTGCATATTACGTTTTGAATTTAATTAACGTAGTTTTAATTGTTCCCTTTTTTTAATGGTTTGCCTAGGGCTTCTGGATGATATTCGGATCATCCAGTTAAATTAAGTAGCTTCCCTGTGTTCTGTTTAGACACAGTGCTGAACAGCAGAGTTTTATGTATGTACGTCTAGCATACGCAGTTGACATCTTTCTGTTGCTTTCGTGGATTATCGTTCAGTTTAATCACTTTGCCGCTGTAGTCACCACCTGGCTCTACAAATATTTATTGCCCGTACAGCACTGAGATGGAGTGGTACTGGTTTAAGCGGTATTGTGATCGAGTGTGTCAGTAGCACATACATACTCCTTTATTGCATCTTGAATAGTCATAAATAATCTAGTGCAAAGTCTGCAAATCTGGTGGATTGGAGGACACACTTGCCTTTTTATTGTCACTGATGTGTTGCACATAACCATTGTTGTTCTTTAAGTATTAAGAAGAAGCTTTATCCTGTGGTGAAGTGTTGTAACAGTAAATACGAGGTTCTTGAGCAACCTTGATTTGACTGCTTTGCCTGTTGAAATGGAATAAAGGTGTGCCCCCCCTGCCCCCCCAATGATCTGTCAACATACTTGGCACTATCCATATCCATTCCTGGTTATGTGCATCCAATTCAAAGAGCTAATAGATGGCTGTCATGCATAACTGCATTGTGTTTTAGACATAGGGGACTATATATGTGTGTGTATATGTATATACATATATTCTCTATATATAATTATATGTATAAAGATATAAAAATATTGGGGGCCACTGTTCTGTTTCTTGATAGCACTTTGATCTTGATTTGCACCTTATATAGTGCAACTACCAACTTTAAACTTCTTCACAAAAACTTCATGCAATGTACTCATCAGTATTTTTTTTTTTTTTTTTAATCCTCCAAATAAGTCCATTTCTCCTGGCTGTGACTTTGTCCTTGT
The DNA here is from genome assembly GCA_013401315.1 of Balaeniceps rex. Classification (NCBI taxonomy): domain Eukaryota; kingdom Metazoa; phylum Chordata; class Aves; order Pelecaniformes; family Balaenicipitidae; genus Balaeniceps; species Balaeniceps rex. Next base: position 75,394 of record VYZW01011305.1, read on the forward strand.
CCTCACTCCCAGGTGCTGCACTCTAACTTCTAACGGCATTTTCATGCTACCCTGAGGCCCTGTACTTTTCATCCCCTAACATGTGTTACTCCTCAGTGCTCATGCCCACAAGCTATGCCAGAGGCCTTCATTGCTTCCTCCCAGGCGTGCTTCTTGCAGCCGGGCTCTGTGGCTGCCTTGCTTTAGGCAGGGAGCTGGAGCCTGAGCTCCCTGGAGAAGAGGCAGCGTGGCCCTGCCGGTGGCCCAGCTGTCACGCAGCGTTGTCCTTCCGACCCTTCGCTCATCGCTCATTCAGTCACTGAGCTCAGCCGCTTGTGCCTGTGGCAGGTCCTCATCAGTCATCCACCACCACCTTTGCAGTCAGAAGCTACAGCCTTCAGCTTTACTTGCTTTCCTTCCTCTTGCCCTTGCCAACCTGAAGAGTTATGTTCTTCATGTGACTGCCTGAGAAGAGAGGACATTTAGGGTGAGGGAAGTAAAACTTAAGAGATATTTTTTTCTTGTTATTCTTCCACGCGCTTCTCACAAGGAAAGACTTGTCTCAGTTCCTTCTCTTCCCAAGTTTGAGAGCACTTGTTCCTATAGCAGGTTGTGGGTTGTGATGCACCAAGGTGTAAATTTTCCTTTAAGTTTGTTTACTTTTCAGTTAACTGTATGTGTAAAAACTGTATTGCATCCCTTTTTGCTTTTTCTTACTTCATAAGTGGCTATTGTAACCATCAGTGGAACAAAACTTGGACATATGCTTTTGTGCTCAATCCCCCCCTTTTATGGCAAACCAGAAAAACCCAAATCCCAAGTGCTTTGCTAAAATCTAGCTCTAAACTGTTTTATTCTTTTTTTTTTTTCTTGCTTTATAAAGCTCTAAAACCTCAGTAGATTTGTCCAAACTTATGGTGTGATGATACCCGATACAGCATTTGTGAGGGCTGTAAGACAAAGGGCTTTCTAGCTGCTGTGTGTCTTTGGCATGCTGTTTATTAAAACAAATACAGAGAACGTTGTGGGGTATGAGGATGTTACACTGACAATTTCTTTCTTTGCAGTTGATTTTCTGAGGAAAGTTTTTGACCGTAGCTTTGAAGGTCTGTGTTTAAATACTGTGTCCATAGGTGGTCTCAGGAATTCCACACGCTTATCCTGCTCTCACTTCATCTTCTTGCAGTGCTTCCTTACTGTCTGTCCAGAAACTGCTGCTTTGCTTCACCATGTGTTACATTAAACTGTGATTTGAGCACTGAGGACCAGGCTTCTGTGCTGTCCTTGGTATGGTTGGATCTGGGCTTGAGTGCAGCCTCAGAATTGTTGTAAAGTAAATAAAATTCCATGAATACTAGATCTTTTTATATCTTCTTAACTGTCATCTGAAAAAAAAAATGCTGGTTTAATATCTAATTTTATTGTAGTAAAGTGGTAGTTGCAGAATTACTTTATGTTAACATCTGTTTTAATGTTGAAACACAAAATTAAGTGACAAAAGTATACTTATTTACTCTGGATACTGAATTGCAGAAATAGCTGTTCTTAAAAATGAGAGAAATTCTTGCTAATGTAAGGAAAATAAAGCGGAAGAAAAAGTGCAGAAATGCATGGCTGAGTGTTTCATGCTTTCTGCCCTGAAACTGTGTGCCGACAAACTGTCTGCAAGTAGAAACAGACTAAGAAATACAGTCAAAAGGACAAATATGTCTATTTTTAGTTGTTGCAGGGGCGAAAAAAGATGCAACCTGGTTGAGATTCCCATAAGAATTTTATTGCTTTGCTTAGTTCTGCTGTAAGCAGTATGTATAGCCTGTTACTGAGTATTTTGGGGATTTTGAGATAGTCTTTAACGGTACAATTGTGTACGTGCCTTTAGCATTAAAAAAAAAAAAGACCCTCACAAGTGATCTTAAAAAAATCTCTAACTTCTTGAAGTTAGGCACAGTGAGTTGGATGTATTTCTAAAAATATTCGTCCTACTGTTTGGTATACTTGCAAAATGGAATCACGATGTTAAAATTAGAGTGATTGTAGCCTGTTCTAGCTCAGTTAAAAGTTGAGAATTAAAAAAATATCTTAGAAGCACCATGGCATAATTACTTACAGGCTTTTTTGTGTGGTCTTAAACAGCTACTAAAGGAAATATTCCTACTTTGCTCAAATTTTGAAATAACTCTCATATAAATGTGCCAACTAATACTTACTTTGTTCATCCTATTATGTCTTTTAAGGCAGAATTTTAAACTGAAGTCTTGACTTAAACTGGCTTGAGACTTGGCTTTCTACTTTATCCTTCATTACCAGAAAAAAATGTTATGCATGATGTAATAGTAGATGTTCTTTGTCTTAAGTCATTAAAATACATGAGTTTGAGGGGGTTCAAACAGCCCTAACAAAACTTCGAAGTTTTGATTGTCTGCTGGAGCATGTATATTGTGGAGGCAGTGTCTTCTGAATTTGGAAGGCATGATGGTGTTGGGTTGATGGTTGGTCTAGATGATCTTAGAGATCTTTTCCAACCTTAATGATTCTATTCTATTCTATTCTATTGTAGAAGGACTTCTGACATTTTGTCTTAATTCTTTATATCTTTCTCCCTTCCAATATAAATGATGGATAGTAATATATGTGGAATTTTTATGGTTTATTTGGAAACTTTAACATGCAAACTAAACAGCTGAGTAGGTATGTGTACTGGAGGTGACAATACATAAACAGCCAGCTTCTGGTCCTGTTAAGAGCCCAACTTGTAATGGGAATTTAATTTTAAGATGCTTTTCCAGTGGAGCTGAGAACTTCATTTCCATAAGTGCTAAAATCAGAAGTATTTTTCCTGGTCAGAGGGGTTTTAAGCACAAAACACATCTAAAGTGTTGGAAAACCAAGAAATATATTCATTTGAATGCCAAACATTTTTTCCCTCTTTTGCTTTTTGCCTTAAGGTTTGTTTGCTTCAGGCAGGCTGGTGAATGTCCCCTTCCAAGGTACTGGGAGACAGTAAGGATGTCAAAGAAATGCAGTATCCTAAAATATCAAAGACTCCTTTGAAAATTAAATTGCAATCTCTGCTCTAAGTTGTTGTACAGTGACTTTGTCTTGCACCTTTTTCAAAATCTTGCTGTCTGTCATGGAACCCACTAATTATATTCAGCGTTACACAGTAAACATGTGAGAGAATACTGGATCTGAATGCAGATTTAGTAAAGGATAACCCAGTACAGGGACTGGCAGTTTTTAAAGATACGAAAGTCTAATCTGTTCACTGTTGGTTGAAACCTGCCAGGTGAAAATGAGTGTTTTGATGTTAAAATAACGAAATTTTAGATAACCTATTTTAATAACGAGCTAGATGAAGAAGTGGGAGCCTAACATCTAATTTTAATTTAACCATTTAAAAGATTACTTGTTAGTTGAAATTATGTTTATGTATGTGAAAAATGATGAACAGTGTGTGAAAATGACTTTTGTATCATCTGTAAGCTTCAGTGATGCTTGAGGAAAGGTTTATGCAGAGAAGGAAGCCTATAGAAACAGGCTATCAAAACCATATCAAACAGCTTCTTGTTCCAAATCCTTTTCAAGTTGGGGGATCTTTTCATATTAATGTATTATGCTAAGCACCTTAAAGGCATGCTTTATGACAACAGTGACTTTTTTTTAATTGATATTTGTAACGTCTTGCTGCTACTAGATCCATTTTGTTTGGGTATGCCAGTATGGCCAAAAGCTCTGTACTGCCTTGGCGAAAGGTGACATAAAACTTCATTTTCCGCTCATTATAGGTGATTCTATATGCTAAAATGTATGCACATGTTCTTAGCAGAGTTCAGCAGTTTAACATCTTCCCGTAACTCTTGTCCTGCGAGGACTGATGGCTGCAAGGCTCATCATACCTTGAGGCTTTGTTGTAGGTTTTGTTATGATTGCTGTACTGTTGCCATGCCAGATTGTTTGGCTATCCTCTAATCCCCAGTTTCAATGGGAATCTAAAAAGCACAGCTATTGATGCTTCCAGTAAGTGTTATTTAAAAGATGTAGCTAATCACCATATATACTCAGTTGCCGCTCTTGTGAAGACAAAAACATTTGGAATAATGTTAGCCTAAAGCCCATTCAGGTATTTAGTTTCCTAATAAGCTTTATATTTTTAATATAGCTGTTGTACTAGATGTGACTGAACAGCAAAGTCTTAAGAGTCATCAAGCAGAATAAGCTCTAATTATAGACAGCGGTGTTGCTGGCTGATCAGCTTGCAGCACTGTTACATTACAGACCCTCATGGGACCTGGGACCTGGAGCTCCTACAATGCCGGCAGTTGCCGTAATTCACCTTTTTAGAGCAGCTCAATGGAAATGTCTCTAGAAAACACCATAGAAATCAATGGCAAAGTACTCCGTATACAGTAATTTTAAATATACTTGTTTTTCTGACTGCTTTATTCATGGCAAATTATTGTTTTTCCAGTAGTAATGCTTTAAATGTCACTTGTTTGTGATACTCTGCTTTAGCTAAATCATCAAACAAATGCCAACAGACATCTAAAGGTGCATCATTTACTGATGACCATAGTAGAAAACTAACACGCACTTTACCCTAGTATGTATTTTTCTTGGAGGCTCCCAGAACGTTCAGCTTCCATTCAACCTGTGTTTTCTGCTGCTGAACAGCTGCTTTCTGTCAGCTTTCAAGAACAGCTTTATGTGCTGAGCTTTGCTATATACTTTAGCGTAGAGATTTTTAGTGCATACATGTCCTTAAAAGCATTTTTTTTCAATACCTTGGCAGATAGTGCTGCAATACTTTATTATACTTGTAGTTTCAATGAGAATGTTCTCTAAAGGCGGGTGGCTCCAGCTGATCCGCTGAATGCTGAGCTTGGAGTTATAATTCAGCAGTGTGGGGGAGGGCCGTGTTTGCTGTAGCGAGCAGCAGGGCATCGCTTACTGCATGTTGCTTAATCAGCATGAAACTATTAGCAAATTCTTGCCATCTCAGTTATAATGTACTGCTAATAGGTTTGCTTTATTGCATAGGATGGTCAAAAAAGCCTGGAATGTTTTAGTAGTTTTAAGTAGCATAACATTTCTCTTAGTGAAGTTTGACAGCATTTTCTAAACTCCCTCACATTGTATAACAAGAGTACCATAAATGCATTCCTGTGTACTAAGTGCTGGTAACTTATTTATGTCTTTTCCTAATGAAAGTTTTCTTACATGAAAGCTTTTGACATAACTTTAAATTCTAATGTAGTATATAAAATAGATTCCTGGCAACAAAAGCATCTGTATAATTAGTCTATTTTAATATAGTCTCTTAATTTTGTCGAAGTTTTGTATTTGTCAGAAGACTTTAAATCTTGCTTTAGTCAAATAAAAAAAAAAAACCCCACAACTTCTGTGAGTTGGGATTTTGGTGTTGTGTTTGGGTTTTTTGGGGGGGGGTTTTTTTGTTTGTTTTTTGTTTTTTTTAAATATCCCCCCCCCAGTGTTTTAGGATGTGCTTTGTAATCTGGGGTACGCAGTGCATGGGGGGTTAGTGTGGCCTCACACTCAGACCATCATAGTAAGTTTCAGATAGGGCTGGTGTCAGATATCTGAATCTGCTTTCTTTTTCCTCTCTGCCTTTTGCTTTAGAGGCAGTATTCATTTTTATTTTTTTATGGCAGTTTAATAACTTCTTCGTTTTACCGATAGATTGGAATGGATCTCTGATATCTAGGAATTGGGACAATTTTCATTTTTAGTTATCAGCAGTGAAAAATGGTGTTGCATGGCAGAAAGCCAGTTTAATTATGTCAGTTTATTTTACTTCTTTTAATAATTTTTCTTATAATCATGGGAGAAGTGGAAGGGTCACTGTGTTTCCCTGCTTCCCACCTTGGTACCTGACAGACTGCACGGGCGGTCTGCGTGGTGGGCAGGGATGTAGCGAAGAACGCAGCTTCCCATTTTTGTTGCAGGGTCTGGTTCTTCACTTACAGCTGCATTCGCTCAGTTCTTTCTTACATCTGAGAGTCTTATCTCGCTCCTAGAGCCAGACTTCGAGAGAGGTTTTCTACAGTCTTAAGCCAGCAGCGCTGCTCATAGTCAGAATGGCTCTAGTTTGA
>VYZW01011305.1:83523-104849 GCA_013401315.1 Balaeniceps rex
TTACTGGTATGTTTCTGAATGTTTTATAACTCTTCTGGGTTGTAACTTATTTTAAGTATTGATATACCCTAGAGGTTTGCAGAGGAGAGGAAAATATAGCATCTTTTCTTGCTTAAATTGATTAAGATATTCCCAGCATAGCTGACCCAGGTTTTTCTACTAAAAATTAATATGAGTAATATGGTTTGTTTTTTTTAAATTTTGCAAGAAGTGACTATAAGTACTCTGAACAATGCTCTTACTTTTCTTAAAGAAAAATAAAATAAAAATTGACAGACATAGCAGTCCAGCATAGCTAAGACTATATATTAGTCCTTTGCCTCACCACACTTTCCATTCCATCTCATTTGATGACAACTGTGGCAAAAGTATTCTTTTTCTTTCTAATTTTGTAAGGTAATATATTAGATGCAGAGTGATAAGCATTTTTTTGTGCTTGTCCATGAAGACTGGTGGAAGACCTTCAGCATTGCCAGAATCAGTGAATGCCTCACTGGTAAGCGGGTAACTCACACCCTAGTCTGTGCAACAGCCGAGTTCCCTAGATGTGCTTATTTTGCAGTTACCTTGGTTTACTTGTTGCCTGAGATAGTCATAACGAGTAAAGCTTATTACCAGGTTTTACTCTGTAGGTGCATCAGCCATCAGTATGATACCCTTTTTCCTGTGGTTGGAAGGGCTTGGGTGGCTGTGAGGAAAATGCTTTATTTTATATTGCATATATAAAGTATTGCATATGTTATATTTTTATGTTAAAATAGTTTTTCTCAAAATACTAACAAAACCACTTTCTTCAGAGATCATTTTTTTCACGCCAAGTGGAGGACTGAAGCTAGTGAGCAAAATTGTATTTGTCTCTTCACTCTTATCATTCATACTACTACTGTGTTCTATACTCTGAGGTAACGGGAAGAGCTGTCCTTATTCAGCTTAAAAATCTTTGTTTCTGTCTGAGCTACTTGGGGTACTTCTTTCTTCCTTTGATGGCATGAGGCCTCTTCTACTTCAGGTATGTTCTTTAATGCTCTGATCACTATGGTGCTATATTGCTCATTCTTATAGGCTGTTGATTTTCCTCATGAAGTAACAAGGACTTAAGCCCAACATTTCAGTTGTGCATACTTGTACAGTAAAACAGCTTCTTATTGTACACTTTTAATAGCTCGCTCCACTTGTTTCTAACTAAAGATGTGAATGTGCTGCCTTTCGGGATGAGGGTTACAAATGTGTGAAGCCATACAAAACCTTGTGAGAGTAATAAAAATGGAGAACCCCAACATGGTTCTTTCCAACTGCATGGGAACAGAAGCAAGAATATCAAAAGTACTATTGCAAGTTGTTGACTAACCTGCACTTAAACCTTCAAGGAAAGTTCCCTATTTTCCTGATCAGGGTGTTGCAAGGTTTCATTCCTTGTACCTTGCTTCTCTCCATACGTAAGTAACTTTTTTTTTTAAATTTAGCCAGTTTTTTTTTCTTCCCTTTCCTGTCCCTGGCAGAAATAGACAACTCTTTACTTCTTATTGTCTCTGTTACTGATTCTGTTTTAGATATTTGAAGATAATTCCTTCTCTCAGCCACCTTTGGGGTTTAATGATGCAGCTAAACCTCCTTAAGAGCTAACAGGTTCTGAAAGAGAAGGTCCTGCTCTCCTGTCTCCTAAGTCAGTCAGACATTTCAAAGGCATCTCTGACTGACCTTGCAGTGACCTGCAAACACCTAAAGGGTCTAAATATGTTTGTTTTGTTTGTTTGTTTTTAAAGTCTCAATAATGGGGTTAGTTTACTGCCATTCTAGTTTCTTCCATCAGCTTGCTGCAGGGTCACATCAGCATCACAGGGGTGGAGGGGGAGGGAGATGGGGTTGGTTCTCTTGGTAGCGAGTAGCCAGTAGACCAGCTTAGCTATATCTTAAAACTGTATCAGTAGCCTTCTATTTTCTGAAATAAATAAATTTGTGTTTTTTCTTGTTTTCTAAACATTGGGTTGTTGGCTGAGTCCTTTGAACTGTGTGCTTTATTAATTTGGTGACATGAACTGAATTAGCAAAAGCATTTGCTGAACTTTTGGTATAAGCAGAAGTGTCAGTGTGGCATCTGCCTTTCTGCACAAAGGAAATTTTTTGCTCGTGTGCATGGGGAGTTAGGGTAACTAACTGATTTAAAATGGCAAATTACTTTTCTCTTGGCTTCCCTTTCTGCTAAGATGAGTAAACCATTTTTTCCAAAAGGAAAAAGAGCGAAAAAGAGCAAAAAAGAGATTATTTTTTTTTTTAAAATAGTAGATATTCTGATGTGTTAAAAAGGATAGCTGTTGAAAAATTTGCCTGAAATTAGAAATATAGAAACAATCAGGACTTTACATGTACAGACTTAAGAACAATTATGTCCTGAGATTCATATTTCCCTAACCTAGGTCTGTTTTATGTTAGAGTATGGATAAATTACTCGATGAACAGGTTTTGTCATAATTTTTCTAGACTTTGGGTGTATAATTTGGTTTTTGGTTTGTAGAGGTATAGAGCTAGCATGACAGTATGTAAAATGTGGTCCTTCAAATCATGTATTTTAAAATTGTATATAGCCAGTCAGGATCCCTAGAACATTCTTTTCAGATGTTGCTCTCAGTTTATAAATTGGGCAGTATTGAAACTTGTTTCTCAGGTTTTTAATGTAATGTTTATGGAAGTTAATGTAAATAGCTACACTGGCTGCTTTCTGAAGGGATTGCCTGTTTATTCCCAAGTGGGACATTCTAATCAAGGAAACTGCCCGCTGGAGATTTGGGGCACATGAGTAGTGCAGTTGCAAGTAATAAACTCAGGGAGGGCTCTGAGAAGCAGATGTGGAGGGTAGCAGCTGCCTACTAAACTGTGTGAAGTACAGCTGCCTGGGTGTTCAGGAAAGGATAGAGCCTCCCGGTTGCATGACAGAATATATTCTTGTTGATATATTAGTAAGGCAAGCCAACAGAAAGTATTCTAGTATCTGATTTCATACTCTACCATGGTTGCTTCCTAGGCCAGTTAGCTGTGTTATTCACTGGGGTTTGCCTCCTTCATTTATCCCTATAACATATTTTCAGTATACCAGTAAGTGTGCTGATACATAGCATTGCTCATACTGTTTGAATACTGGTGAAGTTCTGCAGCTGCATTAAGTGTTGCCGTTCATAAGCTCAAAAAGATACTTTGAAATTATTCTAACACCTAACAAAGAAATACTAGCATAACAAATGCTTGCAGAATTTGCTGCCACAAGCAACGTTTAGTGAAGCAGGGTTTCACACAAGTGAAATCTGCTTTTACAGCAGAGTGAAAGGACAACAGCTGTAAATTGTGTGGGAGTTATGCATTTTCTTGTCAAGTGTTTGGAATTAAATACCCTTTCTGACAGAACACAGATTTGATGACTGCTGTGTTTTAGAACTCTCTTCTCTATTTTTTAAAAAAACTTATATTTGGAAAGTGAGCCATTAATATACACATATATAGTTTTCAAATTCTTAACGGCTCTGGCTTTTTACTTCTCTTTCAAATAGTAGAATGTTACAATATTTGTTCTACTGATTCTTGGATTTTGGGTAACTTGCATGGCAGTAGTTAGATTTCATTCAGTTTGATCAAATGGTACTCAAACTATCTTTTAGGCTTTTAAGGCTGCCCAGTAATACAACTTAAGTAACTTTTGAGTAACTTGGGAATCTTATCAGAGGTGATGTTTACTTTCCCATCTGCGCTTTCCATGGGTGCCCGGTTTTACACTGCTTTGTTAAGCACTGGACCCTCTAAAAGTACACTTAAAGGCTGTACTTTAGAAAATTTAAAGTGTAGAAAAAATTGCTATTCAGTTTGAAGTGACTTAAACTAATGGAAACTTTTTCTTGACCTTTAAGTTATTACGAGTTCAAATAACACCATTCTACCCCCCAATTATATTTCACAGGAGCTTGCTATGGTAATGTAATGGTGACAACATAGAAGTGTTCCATGAAGATGCTAATAATCCGTCTTAAAAATACTTTGACCTCTCTGAGGCAAATGAGATGTACAGCTATATATTAAATCAGCTAAAACAGCAAATGGCTTGTTAAGTGAGGGCTCTCCGGTACTCCTGAAACTTTAAGAGATTATTCTGCTGTATCAGTTGTTCTGCTGTAACACTTCTAAAACAACTGAAGAACTTGCTGTGCTCTTGGGATGCTGCTGGCGTATTACAGGACGGTTTTCCACTGGAGAAAGCAAGTTAAGTTTTTCTGGTGTTTTCTTAGTGTACTATCTTAGTTTTTATAGAAAACAATCCTTGAGAGTTATCACAAATGATTCCCAACCAGATTCACAAATCCACATTCAGACATGTACTGCAGGTTCCCCAGAGGTCAAGAATTGACAGCAGTTGAACTAAAACGCAGAATAAACTTGGTGTTTCGGCTAGTATTGTTGAAACATCCTTATTACAGCAACAACTTGATATCACTTCCGTGAAGGTGGAGGAAAAATAAATGTGTAAATCTACTACTGCATGGCATGTCCAGGTTGTTCAAGATGCTGGCTAAATTTCTGAAGTAGGTTACAGATACTACATTATGTCTGTTGAAAGTATCAGTGTTTTATATGGTGGAGTGGACAGTAAAAAAAGGAGTGAAGGAAATTTACTGGCTGACTTTTCAACACTGTTAAATTTGGCCACTCTTTCCTAATTGGAGTAAGCTTGCTGTGTAAGCACGTATGAAGTAAAGTGTTTCATACGGTGTTTAAATTTTCTACTATAGGAAAAGCAGCTTTGTCTATATCCTTGGACAAAAGCTTTTTTATAGAAGGGAGAAGCTAGATTGTGCAAGTGGCGAAGTACAAGTACGGTAAACACTGTCATCTTTGTGCATGTTTTACAAAGGATCCCATTGTAAGATCTTATTTCCGTTTGTTAAAATATTTGACATCACTGTTGCAACCCTTCGATCAATTATATACTTTCTCTTATTGCTGTAAACTTCCTAAGTTCATATGTAATAGTTTTGCTCACTGAGATGGTCATGAGCACTATAGAAATGTCAATGGGAGATCGGTAGAGTGTACAGGAAAAAAAGGTTTTCCATCGGTTTTCTTTGATCGGTCACTTATGATGGGCGATCTGGGAGTGTTGTCTCTGGCACTCAGAGACGGGCCAGCTGCTCCCCTCCAGCAGGCCACGGCGTACCGGGGAGCCCTCCGGCTGCAGCCGTTTGCCACTTCTGCTCCTAAGTGCTTGTGGATGTGACAGGAGAAGCAACCTCTTGGCTTTCCGCGCTGCAGGATTTTTGCAGTACAACTTAATGAATCATTGTCCTGATGAGTATGAAAATAATTTAAGTCACTTCTTTTGGGCTACCAAGAAAAGGGAGTGTATTTAGTTTTAGAGGCTTTTTGCTACTCATCTAGATTTTTTTTTTTTTTAAATTGATAAGGCATTACAATATCACCAGATAAAGATTTATGTTTTTGGCAACTTTGGGAATTTTTTTTGTGTGTTATGGGAGCTACATAGAAGGGAACTTAACTGGCTGAAATAACACAAGCACATTCTGGCAGAACACGATGTCCTATGTACTAAGACTCTTTGTTTCATGATCTAGTTTCATAAAACAAAAAATATTAAGAGATGTATTGATATTACAATGAATTGTATGTAAATATCTCCAGAAATAGAAGTAATAGCTCAGCCTGTAATTCAGTGTAAGTAAAATGCAAAACTGACCAAGGTAGCGAAAGTAAATCAGATGCTTAATTTTACTGTTTTCAATCTGATGGAAAGTTAGTGGCCAGCCATTTTAAAAAAATACTTTGAGTGTATGTGCTTAATTTTTAAATGGGACATTTTAAACATTTAACTGTTGAATAGCCTTGACTAGGCAAATATGTTTGAATGATTTGTACGAGATGATTTTAATTCTGCATTGCTTTGTAATGTCATTTCTTTTTTCTTTATAATTATCCAGTTAAGGTTGTAGAAGGTTAGTGCATAAAAAAAAAAGTTTGGGTTCCCATTTCAATTTGGCTTGTTAAATTAGTTTGCTATCTTCACCTCTGAGGTAGTAGAGGACTTGCTGAAAAATCTCCCTCATGGGTCTTTGGGTATTACAGTAAGTTTTAAATGTGCCTGAATATGTTAGAAAGAAAGTAGGGTCCAGAACATGTTTGTAAAAAACAAACCAAGAGCAGAAAGAGGAAGGAGGGGATGAGCTAATTATTCCAGTTGAAGCTGTCACTTTGTGAAAATGTAACTGTAGAGTTTTTGAGATTTCTTTTATATCATTCCTGTTGAATAAAGCTGGTATTGAAGTCCCAGGCCTTCCTAAAAGGACAGTGGCAATTCCTTGGCAAGAAGCTCGGTTGTTGAGGGAACTGCGATGCTTCATTCCCTGTCTTGGGATGCTGTGGGATGTGCCTGTTCTCCTTTCTTCGGCTTGCTGCTGCAAGAGCCGGTATTCCCTTGTTTTCCTTCAGTGTAATGCTGTTCTTTCACATGCGTATGGACAATCTGTTGCTTGTAACTTCAAAAAGAGTATTAAGATGAGATTTGCTTTTTTTTTTTTTTTTTTTTCATTTTTTAGCAGCTAGTTTCAGCAATCCAAATGCTGCTACTGAAACGGAAGCTTTTAATTTCAAGTTCATAACACTAAGAAAAGCTGCAAACAGAGGCACGACAGCTAAAGCAATTTATTTATAAAGGAGGGAAAATCACATGTGGTAGGTCATGTTTTGCAGGCTAGCATTGCAGTTGTTCTTTAAGCAGTTATGTTCTAGAAGTTTTTGTCTTGGATTTAAGTGCTGTAAAAGGAAAAAGGTAATTTCCAGTTTCAAGGAAGCTTGTTTTCTGTCTTTTAATTGCTGGCACCCTCGATGCAGTATGTTCTCATTGCATGAAAATAAACCAAAAGCATTTTTAGGTGGTGGATAAGGAAGAGATCTGTAGTCCTTGTTTCTCCCAGAACTGCAGTCTTACCCTGTTGGAACGCACTTTTTTTTTAAAAAGTTTGCTTTAATTTTGAATGCTTAAACAAATACTGCCATCTGAAAAAAGCCATTCGTGTAAGGTAACATTAAAATCTAAGGTATCCTCTGAGAAGCTGATGTGCATTTTGGTAATGAAAAGTACCTTGTGAAGTATAGAAAGTTTGCTTTTCATTGCACTGAGTTCAAGTGTTCAGAGGCCTGATAGCGTATCTGTGGCCTTTTTGAAAATGTTGACTGTTCATTCATGAATGATTAACAGCTTGTTTTATTTAAAGGTACGTATCTGCTTCCTACTGTGTCAGTGTAAAAACTACGTTCTGAAAAAGCTCTGTGTACAGTCCCTGTTTGAAGACTGTTGTGTGTTGATCCTGTAGACTTTGTCCTGCCTGCATGAAACTCTCTTCCTTATCAATTTGCAAGGATTTAGTGCTAGCAGACTTTTCTGTGAGACTGTACTTAAATATGGAAGACTTCTGAAGTATTAAAATATGGAGCATTACTGAACTCAGGGAGAGGTCATATTCATAAAGTTGTCATAGTACTTAATGGGCTGTACAATCTTCATTCAAGTTGTAGCATCACAGAAATATTTCTGCTTCCTAATTTTTCTTTATCAGTTTTCTAGCAAGAGTCCTTCACTGTTCTTAGCAGGAGAAAGCAACGTGAAAAAGTCTGAAATCCCCATCAAATAGCAAATGAATGTTGAAATGTTTTGAGTGTAAGGCATTTTGGCTGTGCAGGCATGGGCATGTTGAAGGACGTGTTCTTGTGATTCTGATAGGGAGAAGACAAGGAGTCTCTTTTGGTAGATTTAATGCCATGTTTATGAGCATTCGGAGCTTGTTAGTGCCAAAATAAAGCTCAGGGACTGAAGTTCTAGGTGGAAGTCCTCATGTACATACAGAGCTGTTTAGTGTTTAGGATATGTTTAAGTTTCCCTTAACTGTGCATGTCTGGTTTTGGGAAAACAGCCATGGAAGTGGTCAGAAACTATTTTGATCTAGGTAATGCTTTATCTATTCGGATTTATACATTGGTAATGAGTAATGGGTTTGGTAAATGAGAGGAATACAAATAAATTGATATGCTTTTTGGCTTGAAACTATTAAAGGTTTTTGCAGAACAGAGTCTTGGACTTAAAACAGTCATCTTCAAAGAAACGGCGAGGTGGTGCAGGGCCCGGGAGCTCTACAGGGCCATCTAGTGGGACCTGCCTCTCTGCAGGGCTCTCCTTCCCACGTTGGGCGGGGGAGAGGATTGACCTTCCTGCCAACACTGATGTAGGAAGTACCCTAAAGTTAATTTCAGGAAAATTTGAGCTTTCTAAAAGCTGTTTTTTCTCATCAATAAATGAGAAATTCTTCACAAAATTAGCCTTGGCAAGGTTGGGTGCTGTTGAACTGAGCATTATTGTGGACACAACAACATACCTCGTTGGGTGGCTTGAGGTATGAGGAAGTATTGTTGTATGCTACGTGGTTATTTAAAGTAGTCTGATAAGAAAGTTGTATCCCTCAAAGACGTACTTATGAGCTAAGCTGTGTGTTGTAGTTAGATTGATGGCTTTGCATTTTTTTATGCTTCACTGAAAGCAGTAACTTAGAGGTGTCTTTGAAAAATCTAGCAATTCTCCCCGAAAAATCTGTCAGAAGAGAGAGCAACAGTGAATGAAAGTAGCTGGAGGCTTGGTTGGCAATACAGTTAGCTGTCTTGTTTGTTGCTCAGGACAAAAGTTCTGGCTTTGTCTTGAAAACCAGAAATCGGTATATTGAGTTTGGAAGTACTAAGCATTCAGAAGAAAACCCCTCATTACGCTTTACTATCATGTTACTGTTTTAAACTGAACTAGTATGCTGCCCAAGTTATGTGGCAGTACGTTGGCTGTGAGCTTCCAGTATTGGCTTAGCACATACATGTCCTGTGGTTTCATCTGGAGTTGTTCTGGTTATAATGCTGAAGCCGTTGAAAACCTCGGTGTGAATTCTCTGGGCCTTATTCCTATGTGTTGCTTGAGAAAATGTTCTAAAAACTACATCAAGCATTCTGTGTCATAGGCTTTCTGTTTGGAACACACTTTTGTTAATACGCAGAACTGTTCTTTTAATAATGGCACTTCGTTGTCTTAATTAAAACAAAAAAGCAACTGGCAAACGCAGGCCAGACAGCAAAGCCTTATTGTCTTGTGTGGAAGAGCAATTTTAGGAGGACGTGAGTGTTGTGCAAGGCGCCGGCCTCCCGCCGCAGCAGCCAGGGCGCTTGATGGTGCTGCTTTTGCCACTTCCTTGAAATAGAGGAAGAACCTGAAGGTTTGTGCGTTCCCCGGTGCAGGTGTACGTTGTTGCTTCAAATGACAAGCCCAGTTACATGGGAAATGCAGCTCTGCAGGCCGATTGGGAAACAAATGCAGAAACTGTGCTCTTGAATGAGGAGACCTCAAAGTTACTCTTCCAGCATTCCGGGGAATCGAGGTTCATCCCTGAAGACAGTGGAGTGATGCTGCGTTCATAGTAGCGTTCTTTATGCTGTTAGTGCTCTCAAGAGCAACTCTACCAGAGGCAGCCGTTCGACCATCCTCTGGAAAAAAAAGAAGTGGGGCTGGGGGGGACTCACGTAGTAGAAAAATAGTCTTTTATTACTGTTCATCAAGCTTTGTAACAGATTTTTTTTTTTTTCCTTTGAATTAGGTAGAGGAGGATATTAATTGGTTTTGACTCTCTGATTTTGCCAGTGCTGCAATTTTTTTTTCCCTCTTGTGGTTTGCCTTAAACATACTGTACTTGCTATATCTAGTAAGCTGTGCTTTCTCTTTCAAAGGCGCACAAAACAAGTCCATGCCCGTTTTAATCTCATTAAGTTCCTCTCTAGCTGTTTCCCCTTTTGGTTGTGGATATTGCCCATATTTGGTTCTAGCTATGGTGCAATCAGTTTATATCTGATTGTGTGGTATGATATGCTGTCTTGCCTGAGCAACCACAATAATTTATGATTAGATGTGGCCTAGATTAGCAGTTTATGATTTTAATGTTTAAAAGTACATTATAAAAGATCTTTTATGTAATACAATATGTTACTTTTTTCCTGTGAAAGATGCAACAAGAGGCACAAGGACTTGCCTGCAGCAAAGCTTCTGAATTAAAACCAAGCAGGGGGAAGGGATGGTATAAATTATGTAGTTCCTTCCTTTAGAGTGCCTAAATAATGTGCCCTAAAACACAGAGATGGCAGTGCATTACCAGGAAACTATTCAATTTGGTTTGATAACAAGCTGCTTTCACAATCTCATAATCACAGCTCTCGTGAAAACACATGATCTCATATTCTGTATGGTGTGTTTTGTATACTTGTATTATATTTTAAAATAGAACATCTGAAAGTGTATTTCTCTCCTAAATGCTTTAGTGACTTATTTGAAAGTACTCATGTTTTCAGTGGGTGCCACGGACTTCTAACCATGCTTTCTGCTGGCCTTCATGTTAGCAAACTATTTATTAATGAGAAATTGTCATTAGTGTTTTGTTTTCTTGTAGGTATTTGTTGTTCTAATTGTGTGCATGTATATGAATAAAATTAGGTGGATAAGAAAATCCACTTAATTTCTATAAGGAGAGAGTGGTAATCAGAACGCTAGGTGATATTTCCTAAAATATTTTTAAATAAGCATCTGTTTGAAAAGGCGTACAAATAAACCATCCAGGTGTTTTCCAGAGTTTCTTAGTCACAACATTGTGCTTGTCTCTCCAACTGAACTGTCTGTTTAGATCTTGCTGAGAAGATGGAAGTGCTACTTTACATTCACCATCATCTGTATTAGCAGTGAGGGGGAAAGGTTGGGGAACCATCTTTGCCTAACAAGAGGCATCTCGGAATGCTACGTTTTGTCTTCAACAAGATCCCGTTACTTACAGTTCCTGAGCAATACTTGAACTGTAAAGCTGAAGTTTTTCAACAAGGGAAGCATATAATTATTTTGGTGATGATTCCAGTGTATTTCAAATCCCCTGTAAGACATAATTATCAGCTGTCATCTGGAGGAATGCTGAAAAGTTATTTCAGTATTAAATAAATATAACTTGCAATATCTACCTTACAGCTGACAATCTAATGTTTTCAGGCCCCAGCATCTTGTGGCTGTCCTTTGTGCTTTTGTACTTAACAACAACAAAGGGAGTTTGTTGGTTTGTTTTACTACTGTAATATATTTTGATTTGTAAAGGAGCTTCTAAAATTCATTTGCTCTTTAACAATACATTTCTTCTCTCAATAGCCAACTACTCCACCAAGCCAAGGGAGGCCTGATTCACCAGTTTATGCTAATTTACAAGAACTGAAAATATCTCAGTCTGCACTTCCACCACTACCTACAAGTGCTCCGGTCCAAATAAATGGGGAATGGGAAACCCATAAAGATATGACAGGACGCTGTTATTACTACAACAGAGGATCACAGGAACGAACCTGGAAACCTCCGCGGTGGGCCCGAGATGCAAGCATTAATAAAGGGGATTCCCAGAGCCACGCAGATCATGAGGTAGTCCCTTCTGAGATCACAAGCAATGAGATTGCAATGCATGTGAATGCTGTTTTGCTGTCCAATTTGGTATCACTGACTTTTGAGGTGTCAAGGAGTATCTTCGTTTGTCTTTTTTGGTTATGTGTCTTGGCACGAAGTAGTAAACAATTTAGCTCTTCAGTCGCTTTTGTGTACAAGAATGCGTACATGAACTGTGTACAAGAGTAGTAAGTTGTAAAAATGCCTTACAGTCCCTCAGCAAGTATTGCAGCTTTTCTTTTAAAAGTAAATGAAAACTAAGATATTTTGAAACTAATAGGACTATAAATGACAATAGAATAAGACAACCATCATAACTTCTCTGACATGGAGTGCGTTCTCTTTCCCAGTGTATTTGGTACATTTTGGGGGGAGAAGGGGAAGAAAGGAGGGGGAGCGTGACAGTGCTTCTAGAAGCAGGATTTATGGGGATGTGTTGAAAAAGGCAAGAGGAATTATTTGTTTTTATCAATATCAGTTAAATACACAGTAAAACAAAGGCAGGGGATATACAGGTGTTTGCTACTGCTTCGTTAATGCTGTGGCAGTAAATTTAAATACGAGATGTTTTTCTTATAGAGGAAAATATTTTTGTAGAGAGGAATTAAGATGGTTTTAGAGATTAAGATAGATGTAGAGAACTCCAGAGTTCTGGAGTCAAAACCAGACTTAAAGGAGTTCCACAGCTCTTTCCACCCACGTCAAAAATACTGACATTATTTTGATTTGCTAAAAGCTTCAATTTATTGATTTTTATTTTTGTACTTAGATTTATATGTACTATTAATAATTCTGTATATTCTATGATGCTTTTAAAACGTTTATTTTTTTAAAAGGGGGCATATGTGACTGTTCAAACTCGAATTTTATTTAATTCATGAATTCTTAAAGAGGTGGAATAATCATAGTGAATATAAAAAGCAAGTTTAGCTGGATAACTTGTTGCAGCATTTTATTTAACCATTTGCTTAGGAGATTTGAATTTACACACTTGTCAGTGATTTCTGCCTCGTATAGCTGTAGAACAAACTAGGAGAAAGGGCAGTTAAAGGAGCAAAATTTTGTTATCAAATTGTGTTAACTTTGAGAAAATCCTTTTCTTCATTCTGTGAATGATAGTGTAGAGAACAGAAGATGAGAACATTAAAATTATTGTGCTAGGAGCTCTGCCTAGCCGAGTGTTTAGGTCCAAGGGTAGCAAATGCTGATGGGGGGAGGAAATCCGCCCCAGCTTTTGGCAATTAGCCATAGGAGCTTTTGGCTAGATGACATTCAGGCCATAAACATATTCTTGAGGTACATCAGTGGATTTTTTTTTTTTTTTTTTTTCCCCATTATCCAAACCTTTTTGGTTTGCAAAACCTTTTGGCAAAGCTTTGCCACAGATCTTGCTTAAGAGGGTTGAAGCTTGCAGTGAAGTTATTTATGTTAAAAGATGATTTGGGCTAATATTTGAGGTGCAGATACATTTTGTGCAGCCAGTTGCTAGGGAGAGCCAGAGAGTGGTGTGTGTTTTGAACTGCAGTGGTTCAGATAAAGCAAAGGAATAGTTGAGAGATGGATATTACTGTTTAAATATGCTTAAAATAGTGCTCTTGTGTTCAAACAGTACTTAGGTTAATCAGTTTCCTGATTGAAAGAAAAAGCAAACATTTATTAAGTGATCTACATATTTCACTTTTATATACCCTTTTCAAATATGTATAGTTTAGGTGGATTTCCTCCTGAGCCTATTATAATGTTTAGTTTTAAAATTTAATTGTGGACTGCTCAAAAATTTTAGATTGCTGGAACGGCTGTTGTAGAAGTCTACCTCTGGGATGGTACTGCCAGAAACAGGAGAGAAAGGGAAAAGGGACCCTTTCATTGCCTTTGGCAATGGCCTTCATAGCAGCCGTGATATCTGCAAGCATTTAAACAGCCAAATTTTCTTGCCACAGGCTAGTGGCAGCAACAGGCAAACTGGGGAAATGTTTGTGGCTGTCACTTTGGTATCTCTGACGACGGTCTATTAATTTCTCACTGGCTGTCCTTCTGCTGGATAAGGCTCTGTTTTTAGTCTGGATAAGGTGATTGCTTGTTTGAGTAGTAACTCTCCTTGTAGTAAGCGTAACTGGTTTTCTGTTACCATCATTCTTCCTTCTTTCATGGAAGGACTGCCAGTAATTCTTCTTCCCTCCCCATCTGCAAATGATTCCTCTGACTCTTAGCCATGCCTCTGTACCATGACTTCACCACATGGTTGCATGTTCAGAAAGGTTGATTTTTTTAAAAAATCTTTTTTTATTGCCCATAACTTATTTCAGATCAGTTCTTCTGCTTATTTGTGATGCTTGAGGTATCACAGATTGGCCTTCAGACAGTTAGATCTATCAAGTTTTCAGTCTTTGTAAGACCAATGGATGATGCGTGTTTTGATTAATTTTTAACTAGACACAAGTTTATATTTCCAGTAGCACAAGTTCCTTAAGTAATTTGTGTCCTCTCTGACTGCGTTATCAAAGTTTGAGTCTAGGGAGAAATATGTTGCAAGGTCATATCAATCCACTTTCCAGCAGTCATGTTGATTTCGGAGCTGCCTCCCCCATATAGGCAGTTAATACTGAAAAAGTGTTGAAAGTTAAATTGGAAGTTGCTGAACATGGTTTGGCCAGTGTTCTCTAGCCCCTGTTGATGCAGCTTTAGCAGCTGTTCATACCAGCTGAGGGACAAGGAGTGCCTTGGCTTGTTAAACTTTGTACCAACTCCAGAATTTTGTTTAAGTTTACGTCTGCAAAGGCTAAATTCCTACATTGTATGGTATGTGAGATTAGTTAAGCCTTGAAACATCAAGGCTATTATTATATGGGTGCCTTACAGAGAGACACATTAGCAGTTGTTCTTACTGAACAGCAGTGTTTTTTCTAGGAGAATTTTCATTTTAAGTCTTCTGTTTACTTTTACATGTGTACAGTGCTTCCTCAGTATCAGGGGTTGCTTGGAAGAGGCAAATACAAGTGCATTATGCTAATTGGTCATAATTTCTGTTGATAATAAAAATGTCCAAAGTCTACTACTTTGAACAAATGTCAATGCACTTAATATTTAACCATTAGAACATAATGTAAACTTGAATATGTGTATACAATATAGCTATCTTATGAAACAGTAGTTCAAATGGGGCCAATAGTGCTCTTGTCAACTCCTCAGTCTTAATTCTTCAAGTGTAAAAATGTGACTGAAGACTCCCCGCCGTCCCCCCCCGCTCCAAGTGGTTAGAAATCGGCGCTTTGGGATTTCATGTTACCCCATGTGCAAGAGAGGTGGTATTGTTTAATCCATAGTTTAGATGCTTGCATTCTATAGGCTGTAGAGGACAGTTACATTTTTCATGTTAATGACCTGAAAATTTCCCATGGGTTTTGCTGTGCTTGGTAAGCTGGCTCATGTCAGTGTAGGGAGTTTGCGTCACACAAGTGGTAAGGTACTCAGAAAGGTAACACCAAAAACCTATGTAATAATCATTTGGAAATGTCACTGAACACATAGTCTCTGGAAACACTGACTTTTAAAAACTGTTGAGTTTCTGATACCTGAATTTTTTTTTTGTAAGATTTAAGCTTTTCAGGAGAGGGTTTCTTTTCTAGTTTAAAACTGAAATTCTGCCTTTCTCCTGCTTTATAGTTTTCCTCAAACCCTTTGTTGTGGTTTAACACCAGCCGGCAACTAAGCACCACACAGCTGCTTGCTCGCTCCCCCCCGCTGGGATGGGGAGGAGAATTGGAAGGGTAAAGTGAGAAAACTTGTGGGTTGAGATAAGAACAGTTTAAAGAAGTAAAATAATAATAATAATAATAAATTGTGGTGAAAAGGAAAACAACAGAAGAGAGAGAGGAACAAAACTCAGGGGGGAAAAAAGTGATGCAACTGCTTACCACCCGCTGGCTGATGCCTAGCCCGTCCCCGAGCAGCGGCCACTGCCCCCCAGCCAACTCCCCCTGTTTCTATACTGAGCATGACATCATCTGGTATGGAATAGCCCTTTGGCCAGTTTGGGTCAGCTGTCCTCGCTGTGCCCCCTCCCAGCTTCTTGTGCACCTGGCAGAGAATGGGAAGCTGAAAAGTCCTTGACTTAGTGTAAACACTGCTTAGCAACAACTAAAACATCAGTGTGTTATCAACATTATTCTCATCCTAAATCCAAAACACAGCACTATGCCAGCTACTAGGAAGAAAATTAACTCTATCCCAGACGAAACCAGGATACCCTTATACTTTGTGTTATTGACCTTAGCGAATATTTAACTATCATCATTTCTGAATAGCAGGATGTGTTCGCTCTTAAGTGTTATGCCTCCTACTAGCTGAAGATCCAAGACAGTGTGAAAGGAAATCTGCACTGAATTCCTCAGGAGACTCTGGCATAGAGATATTGTTGTGGGAGATGAATGCAGGGAGGTGTTTTTTTTTATGCAGAGAGTGGATGCTTCGAATAATAACTACAATATGTTAGCAAGGAGATGAACAAAGTGTATGAAGGAACAGAAGTTGTTTGATGTGTGCGTGCAAAATCTTTTATTCTACTTTACATGTCAAACTTGTTCCTTACATTACAATTCACTTCTACCTTCAGAAAATAATCTTACACCTCAGCTAGCTGTGCCTGGTAGAAAGCCTTGCTTTTGCATTGCTCATTGTCACATGTATCAGAGTTGGAAGGAGGAGAGTGGAAATTCCTAATATTTTAGGATGCATTGCACAAGTACTGTAAAGTGGTGGGACCTACAAAGGTGCAACTGGAGATTCAAGTTGTCCTTAAGGATTATTGTCTTTCCAGATACTGTTTGGGAAGGGAAGAAAAGGATTTAGTTATGAAAGCTGGGATATTGCCAGAAAACCAAGGTAGCAGGTCTCCCAAGTTTTTGGGTGCGCTGCAGGTTACTAAAGCTAACTCTCTTCATCATTCAGTAGTGTAAATCTGTGGGAATAAAATTTAGATTGGCAAAAAAAAAGAGTTTAAATTTGAGTAGCTGAAATCTGGTGTAGTAGAATTAAAAGAATTGTATCATGCAAACCAGTTGTTCTGAAAATATTTTAAATGGCCTAGCAATTATCAAATATTTCTGTACTGTAAAAATGCATCTCCTATTCTCTGATATAAGATATAAAAATGTGAACTCCCTGCAATTTATTACTGTTCTCTTTCTAGTCAAATAATCTTTGATCTTTCAGATTTTAAAGCACTTTCATTCTCAAAACTGCCTTGTATGTTTCTGACTACTTGTAGCATCTTTCATCAGAAGAAAACGACCACAGTTCTTGTTACAGCCAGTCAGATAGTCAGTATGGTTCTCCTCCAAAGGGTTGGTCAGAAGAGTTGGATGAACATGGTCAAACCTTATATACCAATGACTATACTAATGAAAAGGTACTTTTTCCTTCTTCTCATCACATGTTCTAAGTCTTTTCCACTAATTTACTGTTAGAAATGCAGGTTTCATTTCTAGAAGTGAAAAGCATACCTCAGCAGTATCTCCTCTTGTTTTTTAAATATGCACGAAATTTTAGCAACTGAACTGACTTTTTTTTTTCTTTACGTATGTTCTTTACTATTCAGAAAAAGTTTTCTTATTTCTAGTTTAGTATCAGATTATATTAAATGAACATATCATGTATAATTTTTTTTAATTCCCACCCTCCCCCATCCTCTTGGTTACACTTCAGGAATGAACTTCATACCAATTACTGTCTTTTAAGGGCTGCTCTTGTCTACATAGGCCTTCCAGTTAGGATGGTTTCAAACTGAAAATAATGCTGCTTTATCAGTTTCATCCTTTACTTTACTAGAGACTTTCAGTACTGCTTTCAGATGTAGACAAGCCTCTTAATTAAACTACAGCCATATCAACAGATTTATGTTCTATTCTGATTATCTAATTGCTACTGACAACTTACTGTGATTCTAGGCACATCATAAAAATTTCTTCCATGTAGGATAAATGCCAATATTTGTTTATATTTGTAAAGCAGTCCATTTTTCTAATTATTCATTAAAGTTGCATTTCGTTTTTTTTAACTTCAAAAAGTGTTCATTGAAACAGTAGTTTGTTTACCGTATTATATCATCCCCTCTTCTCCCGTTGATGTATGCAAGTTTGTTTTTTTTTTTAAAGATGTTTTTAAATAATTGAGTTTTATGTCAGTTTTTGGAATTTTATCCTGCTTAATCTATTTCTGCTAAACACCTGTAGAGCGCATACCTGTGTTTTGGCAAACACACAAACTTTTTTTTTTTTAAAAACTGCACTGGGATTGATAGAAAACAGTGTTTCCTGTCACAAACAGCGTATTGGAAGGCAGTCTTGTGAAACCTGCTTGACCCAAGAGTCTCGCTGTGAGTGTTTCTGTGTATATTTTTGTGTGATC
The DNA here is from genome assembly GCA_013401315.1 of Balaeniceps rex. Taxonomy (NCBI): domain Eukaryota; kingdom Metazoa; phylum Chordata; class Aves; order Pelecaniformes; family Balaenicipitidae; genus Balaeniceps; species Balaeniceps rex. The sequence goes on from VYZW01011305.1 coordinate 101,468, forward strand.
TTCTTTAGACTTTTGCTCATTACAGTTCTTTCCTTTCTGCATAACCAGTCACAGTTGTCATAGTTTTGCCTCTTTGATTGTGGGAGTTGCTTATAGAGGTTACAGAAATTATATTATCTTCTTCATCATTTATTTAGGAACTGCATCTCATGTTCCTGTTGATGTTTTAAAAATGGAATTGTTCAACAAGTGCAGTTATCTTTTAAATTGTCAGCAGTTGCTGGTTGAGCTTCTTGTAATTCTGTAATTTTATGTATAAAATCCTTACACAGATCTGATACAAAGATTGTGTTTCCTTAAACTGACACCGTGATGTTGATAGGAGTGAGATATGCCATCTTCAAAAATATCTGTTTATCACAATCTCTTGTGTGTTATTGCAGGATTATTTTCTGAGGAGTTACAGAAGGAAAAAATATGAGCGAACCCAATTCAGGAAGCTGAAAATTGTATTGCTCTCACTGCTAACTAACTTTGGTTATTTAATGGAGGCTGTGCACTAGACACTGCTGAAGTGGATGGCACTTTATTAAAAATTAACTTTAAATCCCAAGTATCAGAGTTTTAGTATGTTACCACTGTCACTCTGATTACATTTCCTATCATCACATTTCTTTCTACAGTGGATAAAACATGCAGATGAACAAGGTAGACCATACTACTACAGCGCTGATGGTTCCCGATCAGAATGGGAGTTACCTAAGGTGAGTGACCTAAAAAAGAAACTTTGGCAACTTGGGGTTTTCTCCTCCTCCTCAGTAGATGTTCTGTGGAGCCTTTAATGGGAGTTGTTCACAACAAGAAGACTTATATATTACACTTCGTTATTTCTTGCATTTTTGTGGAATTTCTGATTGCGAAGAGAAAAAAATATACTCAAGGACATGAAAAATGGATGCGTGCAACTATTCAGATATCAAAGAAGATCTTGTATCTTTGCCGAACTGAGCTTTTCATGCAAGGCTGCAGAATAATATCTGTGATTTTGCTGTGATAAAGAAAACCTCTATAGGAAAAAAGAATTTTTTTTTTTTTAACTACAAAATGTTCCTGAGAAACTGTAGTCTATTTTTAGTACCCTCCAAAATGCATTATTTTTGTCATGAATTTCTAAATTTGGTGATTCAGGTGTTTTTCAACACCTGTCTTACAGAGACAGGTGTTGAAAAACAAAAGTTTCAGCAGAGTTTTGTGGTATCTTTGAGGATGACACAGTTTCACCCTGAGTGTGTTCTGGTATTTATTAATTTTGTAATGAAAATAGGAATTTGTAGGAAAGTGACAGAGGTAGGGACACTTGGTAGTCCGAGGATGTACCTAATTCTATTTAATTCTCATTTTCACATCTTGCCTGCTATTAGGATGTTTGTTCAGTCCTACATAGTAAGGTGACCATAAAAAAAAAAAAAGTTCCACACAGAATTGTGTGCATGCCTGAAAAAGCATGTTTCTCAATTATTGTTTCATCAATACAAAAACCAGTGTCCTAACTCACTTTCACTTAGAAAGGAGCAACTTTAATAGATAGTGCTTTCATAATATTTGTGAGAAAATACTTGCATTGAAATTTATGAATGAAGCTATATACTAGACTGTTTTGTTACATCAGTAAAAGAATTTGCAACTAAGTCACTGAAGAGTTGAATTAGCTTTATGAATTCTCTGATGGTGGTCTGATGTGCTAGGTAACTTTAAATTTTGTAACATACATAAACCTAACAATATAACCTGTAACTATTGTTTTTAAAATCTACATAGCTATTGATTAGCTGTTAGATTAATTAGAAGTCTGAAAATCTGCTAGACCAGGTTTTACCAGAAGCAATTGTTAGTTCAGTACAAAGTTAATTTTCGGGAATAATGTCTTGGGTACTTCATTCTGTGACTTCTGCGATGCAGAAAGTTTTGACTGTGAAGAAGTTGCTTTCCACTAAAATAGGTTGGGTATGGATTTGAACTAAATAGCGAATTAAGTTGGCTTTAAGCCAACTATAGTAAGTCACAAAGATAACCCAGAACTGTTACCTGAGGCGTATTGGCATAAAGGGATGGGGTCTAGTATTTGTGTGTTAGTGGTATTCTAGTATTCTAGTGGTTCTAAACAAACATCTGAGCTCCATTGTATCAATAGCCACTGACAGAATGAAATATAGCATGTTTCAGCATTTGTGATCTGATATGCTTTAGTTCTTGTTTATATGAGAATCATCACATATTGCTGTTACAAATTTTCCTTGAAAATTATTTCTCATGAGCCATTTGGGCAGAATGTACTCTTTAATTCCTTCTTGAAACTAGTAAATCTTGGGTGGCAGCAAATACAAGGTTAACAGAAGTAAATGAACAATTGACTCTTGGATTCATGGTCCAAGAGCCTGTGTATTTCAGGAAATCCTTAGCTTTTAACTTTAAATGTGGCAGAATAGATTAAATATTTCGGCAAAAGATTTAGCTAGTTCATGTTAACTATCTGTCTGAAGACCATGTTACACTTGTGAGTAATTGAAGCGTGATTGAAGATTATTAGTCTCTCAAAAATCTTACTGAAGCTGGTTCCAAAAGTGTTTAGGAACAAAGGAATTGGAAAGACCGCAGAACTGCTTTGAAGAAAAATAATCTATATTGAAAACTGTAATGAGTGCTGAGAGAAAACTGTAGAAAGAGTTCAGCATTGTAACTCTTGCTTAAATGAAAATTAAGTTACTAGCAAAAAAACCCTGCTCTTGGTCAGTTTTTTCCCAGTGGATTTAGTTTAAATATCACCTTCCAAAATTTGTTGTGAAATAAAGTGATGGAATAGCATGGTTATGTAATGCTGTTAAGAAGAGAATCCTTTTGTTAAATGGTTCTTAATAATCTGGACTTCATTAGAACTAAAAATCATCCAGAGGTTTCTGGAAATAGCACATTAGCTGAGCTAATAAAATAACATTAAAAATTGTCACTGTTATAGCATTAACTGTAAATGTGAACATGCTTGGGAATAATACTTCCAGTATTCTTGTATGTGTATTTAAAAATTGTGAGGGTATATGTTGGGGGGGCAGTTACAAAACAAATTGCTTTAGACAGTCTCATAGAAAGCCCTCCAGTAATGTATATTTAAATAATACCTAGGAATAGCTGAATGCCTCTGGCTAAAAATGACGTCTCGGATGGAATAGCTTTGACACCTTCTGAGAAGTCTATGAAGGCTCATGATGAGTGTGACCCAGCTTTTTGCAGTGGAACAGAACATACTGAATTATTCTTTAAAATGGATAATAATCTTCAGCCATAATTTGTACTACATCTTGCAAAAGACTTTGCATTTTTTCCTGTGCGTTTTGCTGCATTCAGTTGTCGGTTCTTGCCGATTATTGGGGGGGGGGGGGTAAACCAG
>VYZW01011309.1:718-73506 GCA_013401315.1 Balaeniceps rex
ATCATTCCTGTCTAAACCACAGCCAAGCGCTATTACTCAACTCAAACTAAAAAGTCTGCAATCTTATGTTTTGCTCAACGGATAGCCCAGCTGTGGCTTCCTGTAGGGAGTTCAGCAAAGAAAGTTGAGTCTGTAGAATAAAAATTGAAGGGAAGAATTGGAAAATGCCAACATACCATAACTCTGTTTCACAGCATTAAACCTGGCTCAGAAAATATATTGTTCTTGTCCTCAACAATAACCTGTGGTCTATTTGTGTTCAACTTTTTCTATACGCTGTAAATGGCCTTGGTGTCAGAAATTAATTAGGTCTACTGTCCAAGCAGACAATCATCTTCAATCACCCATACAAGACAAATATGCCCCCTGCAGTAGTAGAGAGTGAACAAACTAAGAAGAAAAAAAAAACAAAAATAATTACAAGTATAGCCTAAACCTTTCTCACAGGAGCCAGAACTAAAAACCTTTTACGTCAAATATGGTCACAAAAATGCATGATGCATTTGCATTTTACAGTGTTGATGTTTCTGATGTCAATGAGATGCAGTCCCTGGACAGTACTTCTGTAAAAAGACAAGTTAGTAGCATTCACATGCTTTGCTGTATTACGCATTGTTCTTGTATAAACATTTGTACTGTACAATTTAATGCATTGGTCTTCTAGTTCTATTTAAATTGCTCAAATTAATATAATTTCGCTTAATCCAGAGCTTTCAGGACAGAACTGTTTAAAAATGTAAAATATTTTAAAAATATGAAAATATGATTTACAACAATTTATAATATAGAAAAAGCTGTTGAGAGCCATTCTTACAGGTGTATGTGGGTTCCCAAGATTCATCTTTTCATCCATACAAATAAAAAATAGCAAATCAAAAAATTCATTCATAAAGTTAATTCTCTGTTACTTAAAAATTATGAGCTGAGAAAATGAGCGGCATTAAAATAGAATTAAAATTGAGGTTTTGTATCATTTCCAGAGCAAATGTAGCAAGTGGAGATTTCCTTACTATTCAAATTAACTTCTGTGTTAAGCTCTCTGACATGACTGCCATCTTGCTCCATTTGTATTGATGTTCTTTGAGAGGTGGATCTTTTTCCACTATTAAAAAGTCTGAAAACACCAACTCCAGTTCTTCAGGCAAATGAATAAACATCAGATCTTGATGTCTGCTTGGATAGACCCAATTACAGATCTATTTTTCACACTCTATTTACAACACTGTAATTTAAATAATTCCTATCAAAATTGTTTTACTGTTATTATTTCAAATTGACATTTCACGTGCTCTGAGGCTTCCTTTAGGATTAGAGTCCCATTCTGCTTCATAGTATCAAAGCAGAGATAAAGGCATATCTTCAGATCCAGACCATCTGTATCTCATGCATAATATGTGCACTATAACCCATAGAAATTAGCCACCAGCATGACAACCCAGAGCACCTTATTTAGGAGTCTAAGGGTATATGTACATTAGCATTTTAATCTGGATTGGGAGTGCACTTCTGAAGTGAATCTCCTGATCATGCTAATTTAATGTTCTTCTGTTCTCACCCTGGAGCAGTCTCAAAGGTCACAAATTAAACTCCCTTCAGATGTAACTAATTCAGAATTTGCACTCCAGGACTGACCCAAATATGCTCCCTCCACTAATACGTAAAAAGGCCCTGTGGCCAGACTAGAGCTAGTCCAAAGTAAAAAATGTGTAACCTAATTTTCTACAGACTAACCTTTGCCCTGGGAGCTCATCCAGCAGAATCAACCTCCCCTTTGCCTGCTTTTTCATCAGGCCTCCAGGACTCTCACTCCTGGTTATATGGCTATTTCAGGAGGCACAAAAAACTATTATCTACTACATCCCATCGAATTAGAGTCAGGGTCTTCTCTATTCAGGATGAACCAAAGCCCTTCCCTTTTCCAAGCAAGCATGCTTAGTGTCCATTGGTATCATTCTTCAACTACAGTCTGACAACTTTCCAGGTTTTATGGGGTTCAGGTAGACTGTAAGATTGTTCTCACAATTTAAGATGAAGGACTACAGCTGGTCCATAGTACAAAGGTCTGGAAAACAGCCAATAAAGAAATATGATGAAATGTAGCTTGGTTTGTTTGCAAGGCTGTGGGGGCAATAGTTGGTCCACGCTGTATAAGTACTAGCTGCTGCTTAGGAGAAGTATTTATGTGGATATGTAAGGGAAAGGGAAAACGGACATGTCACTAGGCTGTTATTGTACTCATAATTAAAGAGAGAAGATCTAATTCCCACACACATGAACAACATATACAATTACCTATAATCACCTTTCAATTAATCTTTCCAACACCGGGAATACAGATCTAAAATTCATCTGGTTCTGTGTTATTCTGATAATCCTCTGCTGAATTTTTCTGGTTTCTATGCTAATATTTTGTTGTTTAATTTCATAGAAAACAACATGAAGACAACTGCTGTCAGTGTAAAGAGCATTAAACATTCAGCTTCATTATTATGCTTTGTGATGATAGATTTCCAAATCCCATATAATAGCTCCATGGAAATAATGCCTTATCAGATGTAGCAAATGCCACAGGGACTAGAGCTGATGAGTACAAAGATACTGAGAGAGAGAAAAGAAACCAAGCCTCTCTGGGGAGTGGAAAAAGATGAAACAAGAGCTGAAACAGTAAGTCCTAAGATAAAGTCAAAAGGGCATGCAGGAGCATCCAGGGGGACTAGCTAGCACACAGGAGTGTGAAATGAAAGACATTGACTTAGCAGGCTCTGGAAGAAAGTATCAAAAAAAGCATCTGCCATGTAGACATGCATACAGGGTACAGCCTTATACAGCTGAAACACCAAAGAATTGAAACAGATCAGCTAGACAAAGATAAATATGTGACAGTTAAATGAGGCTCTTATACACACACAAACTCTAAAGAGCAAAAAGCTATTGTTTCATATTTAAAGCCAGGATGTCCTTACAATACACTGGTGTTTGTGAAGTCCTCATGTGTGTCCTTTGAAAGTGTGATCCCCATGGGTTATCACCATCTTAGAGATAAGTTAGCTTTTTTATTCTAATATTTGAACATGTCGGTTTTGAACTGAAAGTTTAGGTTCAGCTCTAATTAATAACTGTCATGTTAGTAATGCTTCAGCTATTCATGGGTAAAATAATTGAATCTTTAACCTCAGTTCTACGTCACAGATTTAATCAGTTGTTCAGATGTCAAAGGCCATTATATGCAGCAATCTTTTTTCATAAGATTTTTTAACACGGCATTTATATAATCATTACCCATTCTCCAACACACAGCGCCACATATATGGTAAAAAAAAAAGAAAAAGAAAAGGGCAAGGATAGGAGAGGTAGAAATCGGAACAAAAGGCTCTGTCACACTTTTAACAGTGTACCCAATGCAATTATGCTTAAAGCAGAAATTAAGAATTACCAGTCATCCACACCGTACCCAAAACTTCATGTAAATCTCAGGCCCAGAACAAGCAAATATGAGGAAACATTTAAGAAACATGCTGTTTTATATGGCATATTGTACTGCACAGAATTGTAAGTACATGAACTCCTATCTGTCTTTATCTCCAGTAGGGGCAAAATACAGACTTGAGCAGAGATTAAATGATTTTACACTCGTGATTCTATGTATAATTGTAGCATATTGTCATAGCTCCTGCTGGAGTCTGGAAAGAGATATAACACAGAGAAACTTTAGACCCATCAAATTTATGCTCAACTCCCCATGTTGTGTGAGCACAGAACTCCAATCTGTTCTTGCTCAGGAAACCTTTCGTAATTGTGGCAGATAAGATGATCACACACCCATTTTTTTTTCTAATTTTTTTCAGACACCTGGAAAAGATGAGTAAGCTCATCAGTCTGGGTTTGGGTTCATCTGCTAATGGTAATCCCAGCATGTGCTGTCTGCCCTAGACACTCAAGCTGTCAGAGAAGTCTACCAGGGCTTTTATCATTTCCCTGTCTCTCTCATGTAATTTGAATCAAAAAAAGCAACTTCTTGTTTACTTTTAACATCAGACAGAGGCCTGATTTTTGGTCATATCATCAGGGCAAACCTAAGGGCAGCAAGCATAACACTACACTGCAAGTGAGATACTTAGCAACACTGTTCCAGAGAAAATCCTTTGAAAAAATTATCTTAATGAGGACTCAGAGTGACAGGTTCTCTAATGGATGGATACTACATCCTGGGTGAGTGCTACAGGCAGGGTGGAGTTCACTGGAGAATAACCCCCAAAATAGCTAGTTAAGATTAACTATTTTCTTGTTTCTTTCAGATTTGAGTTTCTTACTGTATTGTTTTGCGTTCTCTTCTGGAAAGTGTTCTATGCTCAACATCCTAGAACAATATAAACTATTACCAGACACAATTAATAATGCAATAACGAAAAAAAATTTTTTAGAAAGAGGGAGGCGGGGCATGTACATGTGTAGCTGTGGGACATAAATGGAAGACATAAATGGAGGACACAGCAATGTCACTGTGAAGAGGGAAAGAGGTAATTGAACCTAAAGGAGACTGGAGAAGAAACATTGGTTTGATTACACTCAGAAATTACTGTGGTTGTATGAGGACATTAGTATGACATCAGCTAAGCTGAAAACTTACAGGACATTAGCCACTGAATGAGAATTACTCACATGAGCTCTGTTGCCTAATATTAGCTGCCAGATAGCTTGTGCATAAATAAAAGGGACCTATGTTACCATAGGTCATACGGTTCTATGCAATGAAACCATGCACAACAGGAGTCAACATCTAATAGCTGTATCTACTCAATAGCTTATCTTACAGTAGCATGTTTCTGTAGCCAGAATTTCAGAGGTTGCAGTCTATTTTAATTATTAATGCCAGAACAAAATGCACACACCTGGCAGGTTAGAAAGCCCACAATAATGTGACATGAGCTTTCATCTCAAACAGGCATTCCCAGACTGATTTGAATCACCAGTGAAGATGAATACAGTACCTCTAATTCATTCACCTGAGTCCCTCTTCTCTCCCTGTTTTTCCCCATGCATAAGCATGTAGGCACTACAACATTTGAGAAACAAATCACCCACTAAGTAAAGCCCAGCAACAAATATAGTGATGGTATCACCCCAATATATTTTTAATCCTTTTGTTTATAATGTATACATGTCCCTTAAACACATTTTCTGAATATTTCTCCCCCACTTAACATTTGTGCGCTTGTGAAATGAGTAAAGGTTTCCCTGCTCATTCATGATTGGTATCAGAAAATTAAATAAAAATGTATATTTCCCCACCTTGTAAATGGTCATTTGATAACACTTTACATCAGGAGAACAATTTCCTACTTCTCACTCGTAACCAGGCCAATCACTTTCACAAACTGAACAGTGGATCTATAAAATCACCTTCTATGTTTCACAGCGTTTGCTCTAAGTAACTAGCAGTTAAAATTACGGACAGAGAAATAAATTTGGACAAGTCAGACTCCAGAAAAATGGCAAATAGCCATTAAAGACATTAGCAATCATAAAACAATTTCACAAAATAAAATGTCAAGGGTTTATTGGAGGTTAAAAATTGGGAGCTTTATCATAAAAATATTTATGACTTGATTCTCATCTTCTGCATCTTAGTTTCTCATCCAATTAAATTGTATGAAAGTAAATGTTGTGCATTGGGTTTACATGGCAAGGTTTTGGTAACAGGGGGGCTGCAGGGGTGGACTTTGTGAGAAGGCACCAGGGGCTGCCCCCATGTCAGACAGAGCCAGTTCCAGCCAGCTCCAAGCCAGACCCACCACTGCCCAAGGCTGAGCCCATCAGTGATGCTGATGGTGCTTCTGTGATAACATATTTAAGAAAGGGTAAAAAAATGATGTGCAGCAGCTGTGAGAGAGGACTGAGAATATGTGAGAGGAACAGCCCTGCAGACACCAAGGTCAGTGAAGAAGGAGGGGGAGGAGGTGCTCCAGGTGCTGGAGCAGAGATTCCCCTGCAGCCCATGGTGAAGACCATGGTGAGGCAGGCTGTCCCCCTGCAGCCTATGGAGGTTAACGGTGGAGCAGATATCCACCTGCAGCCTGTGGAGGACCCTACATTACAGAAGGTGCACATGCCCTGAAGGAAGCTGCAGCCTATGGAGAGCCCACAGTGGAGCAGTTTTTCTGGCAGGAGCTGTGGCCCACAGAGAGAAGTCCACACAGGAGCAGTCTGTTCTCGAAGGACTGCACCCCATGGAAAGGACCCACACTGGAGCAGTTCTTGAAGAACTGCAGCCTGTGGGAAGGACCCATGTTGGAGAAGTTTGTGAAGGACTCTATCTTGTGGGAGGGACCCCACACTGGAGCACGGGAAGAGCGTGAGGAGGAAAGAGCAGCAGAGACAAAGCTTTATGAACAGACAACAACCCCAATCCCCATCCCCCTGTGCCGCTCGGGAGGAGGAGGTAGAAGAGTCAGGAGTGAAGCTGAGCCTGGGAAGAGGTAGGTAGGTGGGGGGGGGAAGGTGCTTTTAGTTTTGTTTTATTTCTCTCTCTCTTACTCTGTTATTAATTGACAATAAATTAAATTAATTTCCCCAAAGTCAAGTGTGTTTTGCCCATGACTGTAACTGGTAGGTGATCTCCCTGTCCTTATCTCAACCCCTGAGCTTTTCAATCATGTTTTCTCCCCTTGTGCTGTTGAGGAGAGGGAATGATAGAGCAGCTTGGTGGGCACCTACCTAGCAGCCAGCCAACATGAGTCCTCCATAGTGCTGTTATACCAGTACAAAACTAGTGTAAGTGGAAAAAAATGCATTTTTCACTGACAGTCAAATATTTCAAGTTAGATATAGCTTAGTGTTTGACATAAACATTCTATGATTAGGGCTCCAGAGTTTTACAAGTTCTAAAACTCTGCACACACTCCAAAGCACCTTAGTATCACTGAGGTTGAATCTTTTCCCTCAATTTTCTTATATGTGCTTGGTCAGGACACAGAAACAGACTCTTATTCTGAACAATCTCTAGAGGAGCCTGTATAGAATGATTATGTTCCAAAGTTAAATATATACAGCTAAACACTTAAAGTAGATGCCACGAATCCATATGTGTTATTGGAGTGACTCAGCTCTTCAGAAGAGGCAAAGACTCATTACACCCCAGGCAGAACTGCACAGGGGAGCAGAGTTCTGCAGCTTCAGGACCAGAATATTGCCAGGGAGGGAGGGAGGATGATTTTTTTTTTCTATTAAGTGCAGCAAATTCACTGATGAAGATCAGAATTTTCATCATTTTTCCCCAAAGACTATTAGCATCGTGGCTAATAGGAGCCGAATTCGTTGCTTCTGAAAGGAAAGCACTTGAACAACAATTTTGCTGTGTTGTGAGTGACTGCAATAGCCCCTGAGCACCGACTCCCACAGTAGATGGGAATGACTGATGACAGCACTGCAGGAGGTGCTTAAAACCAGAATAGGGAAGGGGTTGTCATACCCTTGCCCTCAGCTTTCTTTTTATTAAGTTTGGTTAGATTAGGCTCCATCCCACCTATTACACTGATTTAAAGTAATTCCCTTAATCTCTTCTGCACCTGACTTTTTCCTATTTTCTATAGAAAGCCCATTTACACATTATAAGTAAGTGTGCTCTGCTGATACTTACATATCTCTGAATGGAGAACCGAAAAGCTGAAGTCCTTTGAAATGTAAATCCTGAGAAGTTGTCAGTGAGGCTGCTGCCCTAATTCTAATCACATTTTGTAGCATTGTAGCTTTATTAATACTCCCCTGCTTCCATTTGTGAGGTCCAGCTCATGTCTGGTCAACTTAGAATACTTTACTAATCAACCTTTCCTCTCTCTTTACCCACATGCTGGTATGTATGTCTTAGTATTTCTTACATGTTTGATAAAAAATAATTGCCATTCATTTTAAAGCAGTTCTAAAGAGAGTTATGCTTTATGGCCCGAAACAGCTGATAGGCATTCAGAAAATAGAAGGAAATATACCATGTTCACAATATACCACACTCACACTGTATGAAGATTTCTCAGGGCTACTTTCAGGCAAGAAAGAAGACTTTCTGAGTAAAACCAGGGGAAGCCAGTGAGAGATAAGTACTTCACACCCGCTGTGTTCCTCTGAATGTATTTGGAGAGTTTCCCATGAAGCTAAATTCAGCCTTGATGAAAATGCCTGGAGCTCTGCCTACTTTTGTCTGTTAACCCTAAGGTGAATTTGTTTCAGTTTTTCGAAAACTAAACACACAAAAATCAGCTTCTCCAAGTTTAAAACAATACTGTAGTTTTTAGACAGCAACCTGTATGAAGGTGCAGCAAACCTCTATTGCCTCAGGGGCTGGAAGAGATTACATTTCAGGGAAGCACAGTTTTTTCTTCAAACATGTTTGCAAAAGAGGAAAAAGTGATCTCTGGTATTCTCCACAGACACTGGTGCCTCCAAGCTCCTCTGCCTCCTGACACATAGAAGGAACAGCCTCTCTCCTCCACTGAACAGAGTGTGAAGATTGTAACAGGTTTTTCCATGAGACCCCCATCCATATTCTACACTTCACAAAAATATGCAAGGACAAATAAAACCTTTCATGTGCCGCATCCAGATATATATCCAGGCAGGCATCTGGGTCTCAGTGATGTACGTTAATGTTCATTTGCATCAACTGCAAAACAACTTTTGCAGAAGAAAAGTCACTGCCAGAAAAGCACTGTCTTCCAGAAGAAGTTATTTTCCAAGAGGTACACAGACAAATATAGGGGAAATCAGCCCACAGATTTCCAAATAAAATGCAATACTCAGCTCTCATAACCGACATCCTCACAGATATGCAGACTGCATTTTGCAATGAAATATCACCATCTGTGTGGGCATTACCCAACTACCTAGTTTTGCAAAAGTCAAAACTCAAGAGGAAATTTTTGATTCTTTTCCTGTTGCGTCAGGACATAATGAAATGACGAGGCAAGGTGTTTGTTTTCTGCAGAGAGCTAGTTGTTTTCTATTAAGTTCTAGGGAGCGCAGAGTCTTTTCCATGATGCTGTGAAAGGCACAGGTGCTCACAAAGGAATGTGCACACTGGCAGGCACTGCATTTTTTATTGGTGTAGAGGGAGAAATGTAAGTATAGAAGGAATAATAAAGTATTCCTTGCAGCTATGCACACTATATTTCTTGTACAAAATTCTCTTGCTGTTGGAATTAAAAGTGAGAAACTAATATTTTCTCTTCCTGACCATGACAAAATCTTTGTATACCAGAGAACAACCTTTAGACTGAACACATCACTCACAGGCTTTTCCAGATGAAATGAAAGCACATGATATGAAAATGTGGTCAGGGTTCACATTAGTTTAACATTCGCAAACAAGCTGGGTTTTCTACGATTCCAGTTAGTACTGGGTCAGCTCACTGCATTCCTGAGAAGTCTGAGCATTTGTGTATATCTTGTAAGACTCTACAAACTGCCCTGAGTCATCTGCCACATGATAGAAAGCATCCCAGAATAGGAAAACCATATTAATGTGGTATTTTCCAAAATAACTTTCTATTAAAATAGAAATACCACAGCATAAGTTTACTGCAATTAAAACCTGTTACTTAAGGAAGAAATTCCTTAGCAATAATTGGATTGTAAGCTAGACTTCTGACTTTCAATAGCAGAGCAGTCAAAGCTTTAGTACATATTGAATGAAAGCTATAATACATATTCAATATAAACTTAAATTAATTTATACTATTTCATGCCCTGGAATACAATCTATACTTCCATCAGAAAAGTAATCATAGACCTCAAACTTGAACAATCCAACAATATCAACAAATACTCTTCCACTATAAAAATCAGAAGTTTTTATGGCAAGACCTATAAGGAATAAATGGCAAAATATTTTTTTTTACTTTCTCTTTGCCTACTAGAGTTAAAAAGAAAGGTTAAATCACGTAAATGCAAGAATTAGACACAGGAGTTGCTATTCCTGAATTTTTAAGTATAAATGACTCCAAAGTAACAATAATTAAGCAACACACTTGGAGGTGATCAAGTTATAGGCACCTACTTAAACAGAGACTTATTAAATGTGCACATGGTACTAGGCTCCCTTTCTTATGAGTCAAAAATACACAGATTTAAACAAAAAGTTTTGTTCACAAATACACTGAAAATTAAGCCTTCTTAATTCTTAATTGACAGTTAACCATGGCAAATGAGAATTAGAGACCTGGAAAATCACAGGCATGGAGACTATGGATAAGGGGACCCCAGAATTAACTTTGCCTTATAATCTCTTGGCTTACAAAGACCCACATTGCTGCTGAATGACAAGTGTTTCTATTGTTAACTTGCAGGCTGTACATGTGAAATATGTGATAACACTTCCTTTACATTAAAAAATGATGGCATGGTGTGAGAAATTATGTTGTGAAAAAGATATGAAAAATATATATGGCTTTCAGGCAGCAGGATTACATCATGTCTGCCACATGTCTACTATATATGACACACTTGAGTGTATCAGCAGCTCCTCAAATCTGTTTGTGTGTTAATCATGTTTTTGAAGTTAACTTTGTTTTTTCAACAGGAGTCCATTTTCCTAATCCAGAGCCTTGATGAGGTCCACCAAACAGGTTTGATGCTATGAGATAGCCAATAGGTCAATGCAGACTTTCACAGATTTTTTTCAATATATGAGAAAAAATCAGTAAAGTATGTTGATCTGCAGGTCATGCAAACATCCACCGTACCATCAAAACAAGCAAAATTCACAATTTGGCCTCATATTACGATAGCTCAGAGAGATTTCTCTGTATAGCAAGAGGGCTTTTTGTACTAATCCTGTCAATGTGGTTAATAATCTTTCTGAACAATCTCCTTGTTCTAAGTAACTCAGCCTGATTAATTAGGAATGACATCAGTTGTCTCCCTGTAAATCTAGCTTCAGACAAGAACACAAAAGCAAGCATATTATATCTGTTTGATGTAGACCTGCCGATGAGCCCACATCCGCCAGCCCATAATCTGCTGCAGTTTGGCCTGTCAGACAACTCTTTCAGAAAGCCAGTTCATTTTATATTTTATTGCTTGAAAGTTATGGATCAATCATACTGTAAAAAAAATTAGAGTATCTAGAATGTACTTGGAGAGAGATTTAAAGATAATTTGTCTGTGCTTGATTTTGGAGGCACTGGCAAAAGAAAATTAATACATTTATCTTGGTTTCATTGCCCAGAAACAAGAGGGTATAGTAGCTCATTATTTGCAATGTTTTAAAAGTTCATTGTATGTGTAGCTATATCACTGCATGAAATCTAAGATATCATTTGTTTTTTCACTATCTATAAATAATTGTTTTACTGTAAGCCTAATTGTCAACCTAGGGTGGTTCAATTACAGTGCTTAGTAGATCTTAAGTACTCATACTGGAAACATTAATATTTTAGCATCCCAAACACAGAAGTGCTCCTGGAGTGCCAAATTTATGCCTGCTACACCCCCACTGAAGTCAATGCATGAGATGGCTTCCTGCCAGGAATCCTACAGGACTGCTTCACAGATAAATTAGGCCTTCATGGTTCGTGCTCACTGATCATGTCACTTTTGCTCTTCCACCAAGCCAAACTGATGTTGATTTTTCTCATGGCATTTGAGGCAGGGATCTCATGCTCTGACTGGCAAGCTCTAGCAGACTTCAGCAGGTAAAGCTGCTTTGTGTTCAGATACTAAGACCGTGAACTGGAAAACCTGGATCCATTCAGTTTGCTGCCCTGCTGTGTAGATAGTCTCCTCTGGCAGAAAAGCAAGCTGGACAACTGTAGTGATAATATCTTAAATCACCACACGTGTGTCTGTTCAAGATCAATTATCAGAGATCACATTACTGCCTTGAAAAAACGTTGCTGAGACAGTTGTCGCAATGTTCATACAAGCAAGATCTGTGAGTTTATAGAGAATTAAGACTATGTCTTAATAAAGTATTCCATTTTTGCACTGAAGCACCAGCTCTTTCCTTCATAGCTCTGTATCCATTGGATGTTTAAGAAATTGTTTTCTCTTTTATACAGATATATCACAGTAACCAAAACCAACTGCTTAGTTTGGCAACTGCAGACTTTCTGGCAGATCTCCTTTCCTCCTGAGAACAGAGAATGGCATGGATCGGTGTGAAAGGATTAGAAACAACACACCCTTTGGACCTCTGAGGAGGACTCCCCACCCTCTTACTGAGCCTGCTGCAGAAAGCTAAAAAAGCTCTGACTTGCAATGAAATAGGAGATCTGAAGGAAACTTTGATGGACAATTCCTACTGGATAGGGGATCTACAAAACAGGCTGCAAAGCAGAGAGGAGATATTGTTGAGCAAGGAGGCAAAGACCAGAGGCTATTTTAAAAAGTACGTGAGTAGGAGCACTTGAGTTGCCATAGTTCAGTGGCAATTGTGTGGGAACACTGGGAACACACTGGGTTGCAAAGATGAGAGTCTGAAACCCTGATGATCCCAGAGATCCTGGATCTTTGTTTCACAGCCAAACCAGTTTCTTACTTGTTGGACTGCATAATACAAGCCCATACACTGAGGAGAAAGAGGAAGTCTGTTGTCTATTACCACAGCACAGAAGAGATAGTACAGAGTAGTAAAATAATTACTTAATTGTTCCTGGGAAATCAGCTATGTGTAAGAAAGCAGAATAAGAATGTCATTAAGAACCAAGTGGTGATGAGCCCGTGATCTGTCTTTTAAGTCAACAAGGCCAGTTATCAGACAGTAACTTATTAAAATAATATTGCCATTTGGCCTGAAGAACTGCAGCAGATATTTTCCTTTAATAAAAACTTTAAAATACGCTTTTCATCAGAAAGTCATGTGGATGCATATTACGGTTCCACTTAAGTGATTGGAACAGTTCTATACATGACCAGATTTATCTTGTGGATGTATTATACACTTTGGCTTACTTCGTTGCTCACAGTCCTCTTATGAGTTTTAATGGATGTAAAGTGATTAATATCCTAAAATTACAAAATCAAAAATTCCTCTTAGAATGATAGCCAGCTATGTTTCAGAGTAGTAAAGTTGTTCAGGCCTATTCCAGTGCTACTCCATTATTTTGCTCAACAGCCTGTTCTAGAAAAGGTAACCATGACCAAGTAGGTGGGATAACCAGGACCAGGCCAGTGCGACAGGGAACAGGGCAGTAACCAGGACCAGGGCAATAGGATCAGTATGATTTGTAGGATATGGTTCTCTGTTTATCTATTTTTACATATCTGTTCTATATGATTCAAAGCAGTTTAGAAATATTAGTGAAAACAAGCTTCATGTTTATATTATTATAAGTATTATTATTATTATGTCATTTTTCATCCAACAAAAGTGAAGCACAGAGATGTAAAACTAATAATTTAAAACTGACACACATATGCATATTTAGGCATCATTTAAGTAGTCTTTTCATTTATATTACCAAATCTCCCACTGAATTTGGGAGCAACACATGTCAAAGTCAGCCTTTTATTTAGCTATCTATACCTAAGAATTTGGATCAAAAGTTATTTACCTAAGGTCACCTAGAAAATTCACAGTAGGGCAAAGAGTAAACCTATGTTTTCAAGTGCTGATCATTAAATATAAGACAATCTAGTCTGCTGCAGCCCACAAGGTAAATATCTAGGTCTCAGAAATGAAGTCACTGCATCGTCAGGTTTCCACCCGCACAGAAATATATGCATATGCATTTGTATTGTAGACACTTGTCTTCTTCTGCTTCTTTTTATTTACACACAGAAGAGGTGAACATAACAGGTTGTTGTTTCCTTTATTTATAGCCCTCAAGAACAGCCAAAGTCCAAAACTACCATGTTCATGCCCTATCAATCTTGTTGAAAGGTACAGAGTGTATGGTAGATTTAAGAAAGCAATGATGCAGCATATTGACTGATTTGAGACTAGGTGTCTCAAGAGACTTACACCAGTCTTTTAGAAAGTAAAGATGGATGACTAATAGAAATGAGAAGACAAGTTGAACAACCTCCTGCCAGTTCACTGATTAGAAAGAGATAATTAAAATGGGGGTTTTTGCCATAGATTTGGCTGTGTAGGAATCAGAAGACCAAGTGCCAAATTGATCTCAAATCAATGGAGAAAAAAGACATTGTGAAGGATGGGGAAACAATTTAAAATGAACCTTCTGTGATAGACTGACAAAAATAAGGTAGTATCAATAGTTTAGAGGACAGCCAGGATTGGTCAGAGTTGCTGTTCATGCTCAACAAATTCTGTGATACAAATAAGTTGTTTCAGCTGTTTTAAGTAAATAATCTCATTTACAGCATGGCATTATTTTCATCAGAATCTGTTCTTTTCTGTTAAATTCAGTGCAGTTTTATACTTTGGCTTTTTCATGGCTGTATCTTTTTTTCCTTTTTTGTTAGCAACATCTTCCTATCCAGTTTCTCATCTTTTGACATAACAGTAGAAGTAATCTTCTGTTTTGTCACAATCAATATGCTTTCCTCTTGCAGAATTTTGAACACACTCAAACCTTAACACAGGTTCTGAGTCTCCTACACCCAGAATAGAACATGAACCTTGCATCAAACAGATTGCTTCCTTTGGCTTATCCACAAAATCTCTCCTGTTTAATTGTTATATCACCTTCAAAGAGTTAGTCATATCTTCTCTGTGGCAGGTTAATCTTGGCTAAGAGCCAAACGTCCCACCCAGCTGCTCACTCACTCCCCCTTCTCAAAGGACAGGGGGACAAAATGGGATGAAAAAGCTCAGGGGTCGAGATAAAGACAGGGAGATTGCTTATCAGCTACCAACACAGGCAAAAGAGACTCAACATGGGAAAAATTAATGCTATTTATTGCCAATTAAAATAGATTTGGATGGTGAGAAACAAAGATGAAATTAAAACACTTTCCCCCACTCCTTATTCCCAGGCTCAACTTTACTCCTTCACTCCTGTCTCCTCAACCCCTTCTACCTCGAGTGGTGCAGGGGGATAGGGAATGGGGAGTTGTGGTCAGTCCATAACAGCTCCCCTCTGCTGCTACATCCTCCTCATACTTCTCCCCTGCTCCGGCATGGGGTTCTCCACAGGCTGCAGTGTGGATATCTATGTCACCAAGGTCTTCACCATGGGCTGCAGGGGAATCTCTGCTCTGGCACCTGGAGCACCTCCTCCCCCTCCTTCTTCACTGACCTTCGTGTTTGCACAGATGTTTCTCTCTCATTTTTTCTCACCCCTCATACCACCATGCAGTGTTTTGCCCTTTCTTAAATATGTTTTCCCAGAGGCACCACCATCTTGGCTGAGGGGCTCCACTGTATCCTGCAGTGGGGCTGATGGAGCCAGATGGAACCAGCTCTCCTCACAGAGGCCTCTGCAGCCCCTCGCTGCCAGCACCTTGCCATGGACACCTGGTACAGTTATTCTGAGGAACACCTAGACTGATTTGATGTAGCAAATGAGTATTAACTTTTTTTGTTCTTAATGAGTCATGCACCTGATTCCAGTGACTCAAAAAATGTTTTGAAATATTTACTATGCTACAAAAATATCTATTACATTTCAAAATTACTACATCTTAGTTGAAGAGTATAAGCCAACATTTCCTACACTTCATCTTAAAATCCTGAATCTATATAGAGGTGTTTAGCTAATAGTTAAGTCACTGTCACTGGCTTAGTAACCTGCTTGGTGAGACACTATGCTCTCTTCTTTCTGTTTATTCTTAAAAATAATGTTTATGTATTTTCCTACTTTGCCCTCCTAAGCTCTCAATTCTCATTACTCAAAAAAATTACAAAAGCATAACTAAGAGCTAGAACAATATTTAGGTGGGGAGATGCTATTTAACCAAAATACCACAATATTTAATAACATAGCAAGCAACTGCAGAATATTCATAATTTTCTTTGGTTACAAAACACTATTAAACAATATTATAATTTATAAAGATCTAATTTTAAAACCCTTTCTGTAAAAACATGCATCTGAAAGTAGCATTTCTCAGACACAATGTTCAAAATTCATTTCACCAAACTTTGTATTTCCATACTGTAGACATTTAAAGCTGTGAGAATTTTCTAGACTCCCCTTACAGTCGATGGAGAAAAAAAAGGAGGGTATGATCTCCTGCTACAGTAGATGAATAAAATTAGCCAGGTGGTTTGTCCCTTCAAAGATGCTTATATCTTGCTTTGGAATATAGAGTGTCTGGACAACTAATTCAGATACAGATGTTTAGACTTTAGATGTCTAAATGTTTGTGTTGAGCTTAGTGGTATGAACCCCACTCTGTGACTCTTCCTCCAAAGACAATACCTTTGTTTCAGACTTCACTAACCATTTGTTAAAATTACAATTCAAGCGAAAGATAATAGGATTTCCTCTGCAAGGAAACGAATGAATGATTTGTGATTAAATAACAAAAGAAGTTAAAGGTGAAAAGGAGGTGAAGATCATATGTTTGACATTCAGATAAAATCAGAGCATCAGTGATGTATAGTGTAGCTTCCTAATGGAGGCTAATTCATGTTAGTAGATCTTTGCCCTTAGTTTAAGAGTTACTACAGCTGAAATAAATGGGCCATGCTAGTGCTCACTCCCTTAAAACTAGGCTGGTTCCTTGGGTCACATATGAGTGATGAATTCCTAACACTGAGCCTGAATATTGCCAGTTTCAAGAAATGCTTTTCACTGTTCATAGGCAAATCAAGTATAACAGACTTTCAGATTCTCAAATAATTTTAAGTGACTTGGGAATATTTATCATGAATCTTCCACTGAACTTATTACAGAACAATACATAATGTTACAAACAGCCTCTGAATGTGATCTAGGGCTATTCAAACAGCATGCCTTTCAGCAAAGGGAAATCACTTTTTATGTCAAGGGAAAGTCTTTCTGTTCTGTCCTTCATATAGTGATGTTCAGGGTAGCAACATGCAAATACCCTTTGAATGGAACTGGTTGCTACAAGTTAAACTAAAACTATTTTCTCATCAGTTTTAGCACTAGAAAAGTAGGATAGGTGAGAATAAACATTAATCATAGAATCATAGAATCATAGAATAGTTTGGGTTGGAAGGGACATTTAGAGAGGTCATCTAGTCCAACCCCCCTGCAGTGAGCAGGGACATCTTCAACTAGATCAGGTTACTCAGAGCCCCATCCAACCTGACCTTGAGTGTTTCCAGGGATGGGGCACCTACCACCTCTCTGGGCAACGTGTTCCAGTGTTTCACCACCCTCATTATAAAAAATTTCTTGCTTTTATCTAGTCTAAATCTACCCTCTTTTAGTTTAAAACCATTACCCCTTGTCCTGTTACAACAGGCCCTGCTAAAAAGTTTGTCCCCATCTTTCTTATAAGCCCCCTTTAAGCACTGAAAGGCTGCAATAAGATATCCCTGGAGCCTTCTTTTCTCCAGGCTGAACAACCCCAACTCTCTCAGCCTTTCTTCATAGGAGGGGTGCTCCAGCCCTCGGATCATTTTTGTGGCCCTCTTCTGGATCCACTCCAACAGGTCCATGTCTTTCCTGTGCTGAGGGCTCCAGAGCTGGACGCAGTACTCCAGGTGAGGTCTCACCAGAGCCGAGTAGAGGGGCAGAATCACCTCCCTCGACCTGCTGGCCACGCTGCTTTTGATGCAGCCCAGGATACGGTTGGCCTTCTGGGCTGCAAGCGCACACTGTTGGCTCATGCCCAGCTTTTCGTCCATCAGTACCCCCAAGTCCTTCTCCGCAGGGCTTCTCTCAATCCACTCATCCCCCAGCCTGTATTGATACTGGGGGTTGCCCCGACCCAGGTGCAGGACCCTGCACTTGGCCTTGTTGAACCTCATAAGGTTCACATGGGCCCACTTCTCAAGCTTGTCCAGGTCCCTCTGAATAGCATCCCATCCCTCAGGCATGTCAACCGCACCACTGAGCTTGGGGTCATCTGCAAATTTGCTGAGGGTGCGCTTGATCCCACTGTCTATGTCATTGGTGATTAAATAATCAGTATGATCAAAGTACTGGCTTTTTTTCCCCCAAAGAGCTTACTTTCAAGTAGAGTTACAACAATTCACTTTATAACTAAAATTTTTTTATAGATTTGTCCTCTGTATTTCTAAAACATCCTTTAAAATGATACTTTCACATTGTTTAGCAATAAAAGTGTGACTTTCCACAGAAGAACTGTAACTTTACAAATATCACGAACAAAAGACCATACCTCAAGCATCAACATTCAGATGTTTAAAAGCTTGTGTAAAATTAAATTGTTAATGAATTCATAATTCAAGATTGCAATAAACTGATATAAAAAGGATAGAAAAGTTACAATTTTTTTAAACTCTCAAATTCATATTTTTAATATATTTAGTAACTTTCATTGTAAATGCAAATAGCTAAAAAAGGAAAAAGCCCTGCAACAGCTGACTATCTACAGAGATCATCCAAAGCAGCTTGTTTCTTCCTTGGAGTATTTACATGCCTGAATTCTGTCATCGAACTGTCACTATGATGGGTTCAGAGCTGATGTCCAAAGGCAGCCGTGCACTCAGGCACATCCCATTAAAGTCACTAACATACCGTGCATCCTCTGACTCTATACAAGCGCACATGCCCATACAATCAGAGCCTACCCATTTATCTGGCTCTCATTATTGCTACATCTGAGCATGTAACAGTCTTTCGTGTATCAGTGTTCACTTTATGAGCTTGCACAATACTGCTACCTCATTTTACAGATGAGGAACAGGCAGACATATACAAAAGTAGAGCTCAACTCAAAACATGTAACTTACTGGACCATACTTAGTTCAGAGCAGCTATCACAGATACCTTTTTGTTTTGCCTTTGGCTTCATGTTGACATAAAGATGGAGATGTGAGAAGAATTACTACAGGATGATTGCAAGCAAGAAATACCCCTGCTATGAATCCTGTTATGAAATGGTTTATAAACATCATGCAGGTCATTAAATGGCAAAAATGACTCAGATGTTTAAGGCATAATGTACAAATATTTTCAGTAAAAGATGGAGGCATAATTTTATGTTTAAAATTATATTGGAGAGGATATTAGGTTATATATTCAGAAAAATATCACATTACAAGAAGAGGAATGAAATGATATGGTATTGATAGGTCTTTTCCATTTCCAGGTGTCTCGTTTACTATCCAATTTTGCTGTCAGTGTCTCATTTCTTTTCTTTTTTTCCCCAGATTCCTGTCTCTCTCTTCTATAACTATTTTTTAGTAACTTCAGTTACTTCTTTCCTCCCCCACCGTTCAATTTGATCATAAGACCACTGCAGTGTAGCTGTATTCCCCACTTCCAAACCTGGTTTATAAAAAGAATTCTGCGCTTGTAATAAATGAAGAGCAAATATTACTGACTTTGAAACAAGTGTCATTGGCACGAAAGATAAGAACACCCAAACTTTGCAGATCCTATTAACAGCTTGCAAAGAATATCAGAGAATTCCAATGTGGACGCATTACGTTGTGCTATCCACAGAGAAATCCTGTGTTGAAAGGAGAAAAAAAAAACAGTTGCTCTGATGCAAATCAAAGGTACAGAGTACTGATAAAAAAAAAAAAAAAAAAGGGAAATACCCAGTGTGAATTTCTATCTGTCTGATGGATCTTTATAAATTGTTTTCAATATATAATTTAAAAACAAATGATAAAATATTGAAAGGAGTAAGCAACTTAGTAAAAGGCTGAAAGACTATGCTTGCTAAGCTTTACTGAAATCATGTCTGAGCTTGGTTCTTTTGTAATAAACATAGCTACAGCTACAATCCCCATGTCTGAGAAGCAAAACAGCACAGTTAATAAAGTCAAAAGGAAAATTCATTAGAGTACTGGTGACAGTAGTGTCAGCATCAATATATGATTCAAAAGGTTATCTTGACAGTTATACAACAGCATAAAGACAATTATTTGTCCATACCAGAAGAACAAGACTTTATTCAGAAGAACTACTCAAACATTTATGCTTAATTCCTTCTGTATCCCCCAAAAAAAGATACTTAAGCACCCATTTAGCTTTGATTACATCCTTTAAATTAATAAAATTAAGGAAAAAAGAAAAATACAATGACCACTACTGGATTTCTTGCATCAAGCCCAGAATTTTCAGCTAAACTCTAGCTTTTGTTTTAGAAAGATATCTGATGTTGATCTGAAGATTACAAGTGACAGAGTACTCCCTCATCCCCCGGTGTTTCAATGATTAATCATCCTTACTCATTTCAAGTCAGGATTTGTCTGTACCTAGCTTCCAGCTGTGGGATTTTGTTGCACTTCTAGTTTACAGATTAAAGAGACTACCACTGACAGAAATCTTTTTTTCCCCCTACATATTTATTTCTAGGTTATCAAGACACATTTTAACTTTTCCTTCAACAACTTAAAGAGGCAAAGGTATAATTTAATGTTAATCGGGCACTTAAACACTTTCTTTAACAATGTTGCTTTCCTAGAATGACTGCTGAATTTTGTAAAAGAAGTATAAACAGTGAATCAACCATTACGAACACAATTTTCCACACCAATTATTTCATTATAAACATGGAAAGAGAAACTCAGAACCTGTCAGACATACAATCACAGATTTCCCTGGGAACTAGGCTGTTAACTGTTGTAACAGACAATCCTTTTTTTTCCCCCTCCAGGTAATTTGAAAGGGAATCCTTATTATTTTCAGGGAAATCAGGGAGAGTGATGAAGTCATTCCAGAACAGTGTGCAGAAAATATGTTTTTTTCAGGAAGAGCAAAAGTTTTGAGGCCAATTTATATGATGTTATTACAACCTATACCATAGGTAAGAAATCTAAACAGCCATCTAAAATGTCTGCTTATTCTGAGATCTGTACGTACACTCCAGGTGAACACAGCTTCCTCTCCAGAACTTAAAAAGTAAAAAGCACAGTATATAACACTGGCTTAACATTTTATCTACATCTAGAAAAGACTATCAACTCCTAACTGACCAGGCCCCTCAAGGAGGCCATGAGGCACTGCCTGACCTTTTAGCAGCATTACAGCAGAAGGCATCCATCATCTGTATGTTACAAAGCATAGCATCAGGAAAGAAAGACAGCAAGCTGTGGCCTGAGATGAGGAAAAGGTATTTTGCTATTTTTCATATACAGAATTGTCCTGGTTTTGGCTGAGATGGAGTTAATTTTCTTCATAGTAGCTAGTATGGGGTTTCAGCTAGAGTTAATTTTCTTCCTAGTAGCTGGCATAGTGCTGTGGTTTGGATTTAGTATGAGAAGAATGCTGATAACACACTGATGTTTTAGTTGTTGCTAAGTAGTGCTTACCCCAGTCAAGGACTTTCCAGCTTCCCATGCTCTGCCAGGTGAGCAAGAAGCTGGGAGGGGGCACAGCCAGTACAGCTGACCCAAACTGGCCAAAGGGCTATTCCATACTATATGATGTCATGCTCAGTATATAAACTGGGGGGAGTTGGCTGGGGGGCAGCAATCGCTGCTTGGGGACTGGCTGGGCATCGGTCGGCGGGTGGTGAGCAATTGCATTGTACATCACTTGTTTTGTATATTCTTTTATCATCATCATTATTATTATTATTATTTTCTCTTCCTCTGCTGTCCTATTAAACTGCCTTTATCTCAACCCATGGGTTTTACTTTTTTTTTCCAATTCTCTCCCCCATCCCACCGGGGCTGGGGGGGAGGGTGAGCGAGCAGCTCTGTGGTGCTTAGTTGCCAACTGCAGGTAAACCACAACATGGGGCTATGTTTTGGATTTGTGCTGAAAAGAGTGTTGATAACACAGGGATGCTTTAGTCACTGCTGAGCAGTGCTTACACAGAGTCAAGGGCTTTTCTGCTCCTCACCCCACCCCACCAGCGAGTGGGCTGGGGGTGCACAAGAAGTTGGGAGGGGACACAGCTGGGACAGCTGACCCCAACTGACCAAAGGGATATCCCATAGCATATGACATCATGCTCAGCATATAAAGCTGGGGGAAGAAGAAGGAAGGGGGGGATGTTTGGAGCAATGGCGTTTGTCTTCCCAAGTAACCGCTCCATGTGATGGAGCCCTGCTTTTCTGGAGATGGCTGAACACCTGCCTGCTGATGGGAAGTGGTGAATGAATTCCTTGTTTGCTTTGCTTGTGTGCGCTGCTTTTGCTTTGCCTATTAAACTGTCTTTATCTCATCCCACGAGTTTCTCACTTTTGCCCTTCCAATTCTCTCCCCCATCCCACTGGGGGAGTGTGAGCAAGTGGCTGTGTGGGGGTTAACTGCCTACCAGGGTTAAACCACATTAAAGCTTATTGGGGTTTTCTAGGAATACCTAAGCAAAGGTATTCACAATGCTATTTGCTTTCAATAATATCAAAGCAATATTAAGGTCTGTTTTGGGGTCAGGATACAATACTGCATTCCTATTCTCTCCTGTCTAACAAAGGCTGCTGTTACTCTTTCTGGTATTATAGAAAACACAGAAATAATACTGAAGAGCGATACATATTTCCACTGAATTGAAATCCCAACATATTCTTGATTAGAAGTATCAGTAAAGTATTATAATATATATGTATATATATTTCAAAACTCTTATTTAAAGTATTATTTATAATTCTGTTTCATTATTTTAATTAAAAAGGAAAAACTGAGGATAAAATAGCTACTATAGACACAGTCACAAGAAGATTACTGAGTCACAACTTCTGAATAAAAAAAGCCTGTGAAATCCATCAGGACACTTCCTGTTAAATGTATTCTGCTAACATTCTAGCTTCAACTGACCTTATTCACAGATGCAAAGTCCAGGAGGGTGGTGGTGAGAAGTTCTCTCTTGAAAAGAGAGAGAACTGCAGGTTCTGACTTTTACTTTATACCTCAGGGATATGAAAACACATTTGAGTTTGAAGTAACTATGTAACTTCTGTATAGAGTGTTTGAGGTTGAACTTGATATAAAAAATTAATGCATATTCTTGAGGGTAAAAATTAAGCCCTAAGATTTATTAAATGATTTACAGATGTAACAAAGATGTGTAGACCTTCTCAAAGAGCGGAAGCAATAGTATGCTGAATTAAAGAAACGATTCATCTAATCTGGTATTCTAACTCCAGTACATATTGCTAATTTCACAGGAAAATCCATAACAAAATTTTCTTTATTAAGCAATTACTGAATTCTTGAGAAAGCTATCAATGAGAGAATTTTCTTTCTCTACACAAGGTGTACTTAAGAAGTGGTACGCATATTAAGGGTAACTAATATTTCAGTTCATTGTGACATAGAGCAGTGACTTTCTGCTGCTATTGCCACTAATTTAACAGTTAAGCTTAGCGCTGAATGCTCTACTCAGTTTGTTAGCAGACTCTCTGCTGTTCTTATTTATGTTTGCAATAAATTCATAAATCTTACCTTCATTTCCCTGTCACCAAAATGTTATGAGGGAAAAGTTATAAATTCAAAATTCAAAAAGAAAAGAAGTCTTTCAAACTTGTTCCCTTCATGATTTCTTCTATTTATTTCAAAATACAGTTTAACAGACTGATCATGACTACCTGCACCAGATTTCAAAAATGGCCATCAAAAACACAGCAAAGAAACTTGCACAACCAAAAACATAAAGGCAAGAGCCATACAGAAATGGCACAATTTCCTTACTTGAGTGCCTGTTTGAACCCAAGATGGGAGAAATTTCATGCAATTTAATCATCTATTCCACCCCATGAAATATGAAAGAGGTAGGCCAGTTACTGAGAACACTAATATCAGCAAGGACAAAGGCATGTTTCTCTTCTCTGTTCTTACCCATCCTACCATCCTTTGTCTATCTTGTCACCTCCTGGAGGCATCCTAAGTGTTGGATGAACAAAAGAACTTCCCATAATTTGTCCTACAATTCCCTGAAACCCACTATATTCTTCCTTTCATGCTGTTCCAGCCCCTAATAACACAACCCATTTTACTGTTTGCTCCACATGCCCAAACATTGTTATGAGACCCAATGGCTAAGAAGATTGCTTTGTCACTGTTAACCTGAGCTAAAGCCATGTTAGCCTATAAGATATCCGATTATACAACAGTCATGCAGAACAGCAGTTTGATAGCCCATCTGCGTAGATGGTTAATTGCACCTACACAGAATGTGTTAGAGTGCTGGTACATTACCATTATTATCCTGGTATACAATCTATTATTAGGAAGCTGAGTGTGCAATCAAGAACACAGCATGCAAAACATATATTTATTCTAACTGTGAGTCACAATGCAGAAAAAAGGCAAATACCAACAACAACAAAAAGCAATTCACAAGATGCATGTAAACCCTGGAGCTTATCTTTCCAAAAGGAAGCTATTTCTTATTTCTGTTTTAATAGGAGGATATGCTACTCTACTATATGCTAATAATGATTTTATATATTGGATTTGGTTAGAAACAGAGCATTTGTATAGCTTTCATTCTAACTTAGGTACTTTTTTAAATGAAATTTTAATAGCTTTGCCCCAGCAGGGCAATGCAGTCTACTGAAAATAGCTTCAGTGATAATATATAGAATCTAAAGATTTTTCTGAAAACCCGTAGGAGGTAATCCAGTCTGTCTGACTTAGGTGTTTCTCTCTATTTGGCATCGACTTCTAGACCAAGTTCAACATCTACTGCTTTCATCAGTGAAAAGTCAGAGTCCCAGCTGCAGACAACGGCAGCAGTATTCCTGCTAGGAAAGCAGCCTAACTATTGCGACTATGCAGTGGAAACAACGATGTACCTGAGTAACTGATCAGCAGATAAACAACAGGCCACTGAGCAGGACTTCTTTGTCATCAAAGGACTAACGAAGGTCCACACATGACACCTGTGGCATTGCAGACATGTAAACATCCAGTTACTGGTTCATCAGAATGTATGAAATGAATTGAAAATACAGGTAATGCTGGAGCTTGAATGTACTTGGCATATGGGTAAAGTAATCAGCCTTTAAAAGCAAGCGATAAGGACGTGACAGAAGATAATAACCAAGAGAAAAGTGCAAAACAGGCAGATCAGATATGTTTTGGATCTGAAGTGTTTTAATCTGGGCTACTAAGTAGGTAGCCCCACAATATCACAGCACTAGTACAACAGTCTTACCTACCTGCCATTTACATCCAATGAAAAGACACCCATTACAAAGCTGATCTTGAATTCCATGGTTAAAGTTAAATGAGCACATTTTAACTTTGGAGCAATCAATATCATTGAATAGTAGGTAAACTATTCCAGGGCCAGCCCTGGAATAAATAGGTTAAAGTGCCAGTATCCACACATTTCTGACTTCTGCTCTTTAGAGGAGAAATTGGAGAAATATAACCATACCACTATCTGAACATAAAGACATCAACAGAGGTGATGAAACACTAGCAAAATTTCACACAGATGATGACAGTAAAGAAGCTACTGTGTCCAACCTCGTAACCAGAAGTTCAGTGAGTTGCTTATTGCACTCCAGCTTTTTTTTTCCCCCAGCTCTTAGCATATAGCCTGATAAGTCCGTAAACTGTTATATGGAATGGGAAAATTGGCAACGTATTTTCTACACAGAGATCCAGGCACGGTCATTTTTTATCTAGCTATTATCTAACAGAAAGGAACTCTCAACTTCCCTGGACTAAATTTGTCTATACCAAAGTCTGTGGAACGCCATGCAGACAAGGAAAGTGCTTAACATATAGAATGCTCTACATGATTGTGTCCAAACATGTTTAGCTTGGGTTATTGTTAGGTGATAAAAAGAAAGATTCTCTTAAATTTAACTCCTAGGAAAATAATCCATATTTTGATATCCCCAGCATTGTTTTCATTATCAGCTCTGCCATGAGCACTGTTTATGCAAAACAATTTTTGAACTATGCAATAGAACACAACCAAAGTCTACCTTGACGCTGGATAAGTTATTTCCAACTTAGAAAACCCTCATATTATGATTCACGTATATCTTAGAGCTCTAAGACTTAACGTCATCTCATGTTTGAGTACAGTGCTTATCTTAGATGTTGAGTTATGAAATGTTGATGTGTAATGCATAATCAAGGCTTTCCAAGTGAATAATATGACAAAGGTCCATGAATATAACTAATCTGCTTGAAAAAGGCGAAGAAATTAGGATTAGGCATATATAAAACATAACTCCAGTCATTTAGTCACAGATTTTACAGGGAAGATTAATATTTTAAAACAACACTTTAATCTTGATGTTGACAGTAGATAAAATTAAGCAGGTGATTCATTTTTACCTCATATATGTTTCTGTTATAACATCTATAAAATGTACACGCTCTTGAACTGCTATATAAATCCAATCTCATTCTTATAGCTCACACATAGTAAGACTTGTTTCAGATTTTTACAACTACCTTCAGATAAGAGAACTATTGTCACAGCACCTACGACATACATTTCACAGTGCATTCAAGGCATTTCATAATCAACAATATCTGAGTAGATTCTATTCTTTTGCATATAAAAGACACCATCAGCATTGATTACTCTACCTTTTATTTCCACTAGTGTAGGACTATTATTCTTTTGAAGTACAGCCTAATAATTACATTCTACAAGTTGAGGTATGCACACTCAATGCACTTTATATGAAGTTTCTTCTACACTGAGCCTGAGCAACACAAAAAAATAAAAAAGACCATGGAAAAATACCTGTGCTACTCTCCAACAAAAGTAGGAGGCACATATTTTTTATGTTCTCAAAACTACATTTTTAAATGTTATGATGTTTAACAACATTTGTTTAAAAATTAGAATATGACACAATTAATGCTGCTGTTAGCAGTCCTAATTCAGCCAATTTATGTACACACGTTATTTTGGCACAGACTTCCATACAGCACTTCTTTTTCCTCCCAACCTTTATCAGTGATTACTTAACGAATTGTTCTTGAATAATTTGTATATATATACTACCTTGCCATATTACTGTAGATGATTCAAACCTTCCTCTGAAGACAAAATTATTTATTGTCAAATGCTTCTATAGTTCTTAATGATACTACATAGAGTTCTTTATTTATAAAACTACATTTTCATAATGTCATTTGAAGAGGGTAAAAAGAATTACCCTATATTATAAATGGAGAAATTGGGCACAGACAAATGAAGATGACCCTGCTTTGGGAACTTTATCACATGCCTCTCCTGTTAGCAAAAAACACTTTAGACTGAGTTTAAGATGCTCAAGGAACAGCTGTGTATTTGCAGGTATAAGAGGTTTTGTTCAAATAGTCCTAAGGTATTCTAGCCGGGCAGCCAGAAAATAAAGAATTCAAGTAACAAAAGAAGTGGATGAAGTGCCTTCTAATATCATGTAGAAAAGACTGTGGAAATAGGAGGAATGAGGTGTAAATCTTTAGGACAGCATTCCAGAATCTTACCAGTGATGATGTGTATCCTAATAAAAAAAAGAGGGTCAGGGACTGATCTCTGACCCTGCCAGTGGCACAGCCTGGCTACATCACATTTGACTCTAGGTCTACTCTGAACACCTTGTGGAGTCCCTGTGACCAGAAGACATTATTTTTACTGTTGAGTGGCAGGTGGGAGGGTGTCAATTCAAAATGTCTCAAATTATGTGAAGGTTGTGTGATAACTGATCAAATTAATGTTTCTATAAGATGAAAGTGAGGTTATGTACTGATTACAATGGAGTATGGCATGAGGGTAGCCAAGACAGCCTAGGAGCATACAGCCTGATGGGATAGTACTGGAGGATTACATAGAGTAGAAGGAACTAAATGTGGGTCAGTCATGTCCATGCTGCCTACCAGGAGTGTTCTCTAGCACACACTATTTCAATGACTAGGCACTCTATTAGACGTTTTATCTACACTGCTCACGTTAAGAGTCCAATCTCCATGACCAAGCGGCAACAGCAAGCTCAGGCTCACAATAGGCAACCTGTTGCACCACTCCATCAATCTCCTAGAGATTTTTTTTTCCCTAAAGTGCATTCTGAACTTCTTAAACCACAATTCATAGCCATTTCAGTTTGCTACATCATCTGGCACTACCAAGAAAAATTTGCCTCTGTCATCCTTGTAGCTACACTTCCAATAGTTGTAGGCAGATATTAGATTGCTTTCAAGCCTCCTTTTCACTACAGTAAAGAGGCACAGATCCTGCACCCTCTTTTCATAAGAGGTGCTCTAGGCCCAAGCCATCTTGATAGCCATCTGCTAGACCTCTCCAGTTTCTTCACATCCCTCTTGAACCGTAAGCCCAGAACTGCACATGGCATTGGAGGTAACAATATGTGGGATAGCATTTTTCAATCTGTTGAACATATCTTTTTCTAATGCAGCCCAGTAAATTTGCATTATTTGCAAGGAGTGCACCATGCAACTGTGCACAGATCCATTCCAATTTCTGTCTACAATTTGGGCTAGTCCCATCTAGAGCAGAATTGTCTTGGAGAGTGCTAGTCTGAGTAGTTTAAAATAGTTAACTGCCAATTTGATCTCACTTGGGAGATACTCCAGAGAAAGGGTATTTATCAAAATGAACAATTCCTCATTGACAAAGGAAAAAAAAAGTTTATAAGAACTTCATTCTTATTTATATGCCGAAAGAACAGTATTATTTTAAATAATATCTAGCAGCTCCTGTTATTTTCAAAGGGGTGTGTTGAATAGGCATTTATTTACTTCTAGCCACAGTTTATTTACTTCTACTCCCAGCTGTATTTGTTCTGAGCATTTCTGAATTTCTGAGACATTCACAAGTCTGTTACTCTATTTGTCAGCCCTTTTGAAAAGGTAGATCTAAGTTATGAGATGAAATCACATATTTTTTAATTTTAAATCCTACTACTTAATATTGTTTGAAATATGACATCAGAAACACTGATGATTAAACAATTCCCACTGAAGTCTCATTCTTTAGTATTCTCTGATGTTTGGCTGAGTGTTTATTACCGCTACATAAATGCAAAAGGTTGTTACTTTGAAAGTTTAAAGTATAACAGAAGAGACTTAGTTTTTACTCTTCATTATTTTCACTGTGCTAAAAAAGGCTTTTTGTCTTTGTACCACCCCAAAAAATAAAGGAAAAATATCCTTTTAGATTAAAACTTACTCTCACACTGTGCTTAATAGAACAATATATCTATTTGCTTCTAGTACCCTCAATACATTTTTATGTGTTGTGCTGTTATGCATGAAAAGTGCTATAACTTCAGACCAGAAAATAGTATACTTATCTCACTGTGCTTTATGTTATATAATTGATCCATACACAAAAGCACTGGGTTTTTTCGCAGAAATAGACAAATGATTTAACTTTTTAATTAAACTTTAAAGCTTTTAATTAAATGCCTAAATTGCAAAGAACTATTTTAGTTTAAACTGTCTTTAGATTGCCGGATATGTATTTTCCTATTGCATCTCCTCTGACCTGGAAAGTAACAAAGAGCAATAAATCACATTCTCACTTCTTAATTGGTACAATTAACACTTCTTTAATTATCCAGGCAGACAAGCCCTGATTGTGCAAATGCTGCAGGTAAAACAGAAAATGATGCTTTTAAACCCAATTCTGCCACTAATGTATTTCAAATGCTTTTAAAGTATCCACTAGCTGAATAACTTCATTTTCTTGTTTCCCACACTATTGTCGTGCTATACTTCCAATGCATTTCCAAGGGAAGCAATGTGGCCCAGCGGATAAAGCACAACTTTAATGACTTCTGTAGTCTTTTCATCTGACTTTAATCTGAGGTGACCTTGAGGAAGCAGCTTTCATTCTTTACACATTGGACACTTCTGTACTTTCTATGTAGGGATGATAAGCTCTTTGATACACGGAGCATTTCCATGTCTGTGCCCAGAACTTCATGTTCGTGACCCCAACAAGGGATTCTAGACACCACTGCTGTGCTAGAAATAAGAAAATAATGATAATTACACCAACACCTAGATCTCTTCAGTGGGTTTCTTTTGTATGGGAGGAGAGAACATAACAGTTATTAGTCAACATAGTGGCATGGACAACCACATCTAACTGCAGAAATCAAATATATCAATAATCAAATATCAAAGATATCCACCCAATTTCTTTTCTGTTTTGAATCTCTACTATGAAGGATACTACCTTTCCATGGAATATCCATTTTCATTTTATATCTTATAACATCGCTCTGTGCACTAATGCTGTAGACAGAGCTCTGTTAAAAGTTCTTTATATTGTTTAAGTACTACCCGTGGTGTCGGATGTCTGTCCCCCAGATATGGATTTGGTGAATGGTAGTGGCATGGGGAAGGAAGAGCAGGGCTGCTCCATGAAGGAGAGCAACCCAGGAGCTGAGAGTCAGAGCTGCACTGTCTGGACACAGTCCCACCAGAGCAGGGCCACATGGTGATAATAAGAGGTTTCTTCACCGATGCAGCGCACTTCAGACACGGTCAAGCACTAAATGTGGTCCAGGGTTCATCCAGAAAGTCCAGTCAGAAAAGGCAGCGGACCGGACCAGAGAAAATATGTCCAAGGTCCATGCAACAAACGGGGCTGCAGACAGAATACCTGTGCCACAGGCCTAAGGTCTGTGCAGGACACTGGGCTCCTTATAGCATCAATCCAAGGCCTCTCCCAAAGACCAGCCACTGTCTCTGAGGAAATACAGTATGTCCCCACTGCATCCTCACTTTGCAATTTGTAAAATGCAATCACATTCTTTCCAAACGGTTTCCATCAAAAATTCCTGCTGCAGCCAATGCCCAAGGAAAAGAAGGACATCAGGAAAACTGAGGAATATATCTTAATTCTCTTCTGATTTGGTAAAGGTTAGGCAATGTTGGCTGGGCATGCTCCATCTCAGCTACCGTAGATAGATTTAAGCAAACACTGTAAAATCTGTATCTAGTAGAGGCCTGTTCAGCACTGGACGCCCGAATCAATCATTCAGGTTCCCTTTCTATTTTAAGCAATGATCTCAACCTTTTAATGAAGTGATAAATATGACAATCCATTAGAAATATAAAATATAGTAAGAATAGAGACATGTTAATGCACAGAATTAAAAAAGGTTTGTTTTCTTTTCAAGAAAAAAAGTATAGCTATGAAGCTAAAAGGAATTTGGTCCAAACTTTTTTTTATGCACAGCATGTGATACAACATAAACTTTTCTTGCTTCAAGTACATCCTTGAGAAAGCTGCCAGAACGTGTTACTTGTCAGATTAAGAGTGAAGCAAAGGAAATTATTACAGTGTCTCATTCTCTTTCTCTGCCATTTATCTATGGAGATTTAAAAAAGTTCTTTCTTTCATTCCCTAATGCAAAATATCAGCTAAGTATAAAAGATGTCAACTTGGTCTAGGCCTTACTTCATATTTATTAAATCAATTCAGCTATTTCACTAACACTTGCTGTTAAATCAGGGTATCACCTAAGAACCTAAAAAAATTATGAATCCTAAAATTCAAGCTTATATTACTGTAGCATAATAATTACCATACATTTCTTATCACACTCTCAAGTTTGCATTTCTATCATGATAACAGCTACTTTATGCTATTCTACTATTTATTTGAAACATCAGATGAGGTTAAAGCTCATTATAAAGTAAAATAAAATCACTTAGATAAGGCAAAAGTCAATCCAAGATAAAATTTACATTTTTATTCTAGTATTTTAGGGGTGTTTTGTATTTAATTAAAAAATTGGTGTTAAATTTGCTCTGCTGAATAACGCCATCACATAATGCTGGCACAAATTACTGAGTCTTAAGGGAGAAGAGGAGGTGGCATGTTTTCAAGGTATGTAAAATCAAAACAGATAATGAAGGTTTACACTTCACCGGTATTGACTTTCTGATGAAGAATACCATTCATTCATACTTGAATTTACATATTAAAAATTCCCATTTTTATTTTAGACTAGAAAATAACTGGCCTTATGTAATAAGGAATCTGTAATCAGCTTGAGTTATTGATAGGAAATACGATCAAGGTTTTATGCAACTTTAATTTTATACTTTGGACTTGATATCCAAAAAATCTGATAAGGAAAGAATGTTGGTCATTGTAATATGTTTGACAAATGGATCAAACTCACAGAGTTAAAACATTTACTGAACAGGTTTAAATTAGCAGTCCATAATGCTTTGAGAAAAATATTCAGACGACTATTGTTTTTCCGAAGATGCTTCACAAAGTCTGCCCAATTATGAAAACATGAATTGCAGCAAAATAAAATATGAAAAAAGGAATCTAAAGATAGAGTAAAGATTTTTAAACCATATTGGTACTGAGAAATTCTAATTATAGAATATATCCATTATTACATTTGAGTGCACCCTCACCAAGTTTGCAGATGACACCAAGATGAGTGGTGCAGTTGATACACTTGAGGGAAGGGATGCCATCCAGAGGGACCTTGACAGGCTTGAGGAGTGGGACCATGTGAACCTCATGAAGTTCAACAAGGCCACGTGCAAGGTCCTGCACCTGGGTCCAGGAAATCCCCAATATCAATACAAACTGGGGGGTGAACTGATTGAGAGCTGCCCTGCAGAGAAGGACTTGGGGATATCAGTGGATGAAAAACTGGACATGAGCCGGCAACGTGCTCTTGCAGCCCAGAAGGCCAACTGTATCCTGGGCTGCATCAAAAGAAGCCTGGCCAGCAGGTCGAGGGAGGTGATTCTGCCCCTCTACTCGGCTCTGGTGAGACCCCACCTGGAGTACTGCGTCCAGCTCTGGAGCCCTCAGTACAGGAAAGACATGGAGCTGTTGGAGCAGGTCCAGAAGAGGGCCACAAAAATGATCCGAGGGCTGGAGCACCTCTCCTACGAGGACAGGCTGAGGGAGTTGGGGTTGTTCAGCCTGGAGAAGAGAAGGCTCCAGGAAAGTCTTATTGCAGCCTTTCAGTGCTTAAAGGGGGCTTATAAGAAAGATGGAAAGAGATTTTTTACTGAGGCCTGTAGTGACAAGACAAGCAGCAACAATTTTTAACTCAAAGAGGATAGATTTAGACTGGGCATAAGGAAATATTTTTTTACAATGACAGTGGTGAGACACTGAAGCAGGTTGCCCAGGGAAGTTGTGAATGCCCCATCACTGGAAAAGTTAAAGATCAGGTTGGACAGGACTTTAAGCAAACTGATCTAGTGAAAGATGTCCCTGCCCATGGCAGGAGCGTTGGACTAGAGGGTCTTTGAAGGTCCATTCCAGCCCAAACCATTCTATGATTATATGATTTTCCATGGAGATAATAAAATAGTAAATAATAACACAGAAAGAATATTCAGATTCAACAGATACTAACTAAGAAGATTTTTAAACACATATATTAGGAATAGCCACTTTTTAATCAGCTGGTTTGTGTTATTTGCCTTAATATCCTTCATAATTGTTCAAGAAGATGTTTGGACAGTGAGTGTTAACTACTAAAAATATTGTTTTATTAAACCAATGAATTCTCAGAAAGTTAAAAAAAAAACCAACAAAATACAATGTCTGATGTTAATGAAGAAACTGCTAATAGAAGAAGGTGAACAGGATGGCCTAAGTAGCAAAGGACCAGTTATTCTGCCAAGCCTAGCAACTTAATGGAAATCAGATTTAGAATCCAGCTGAAGGACAAAGATATCTCTAATGCCAGTCAGCATGATTTTATGGAAGAAAGAACTTGTCAAGAAAACCTGATTTCATCTTTAGGTGCAATTACAAAGTTGGTTCATAAATGTAGTTTTATAGAACTTAATAGACATTTAGAAAGTATTTGACTTAGTATATGCTATCCTGCTTTAAAAAATTAGCAGAATATTTACAGTATTGGTAAACACAATTTTATTAAAACATGGATTATATATATACTAAAAACTGTCACACTTCAAAAACTATTTGAAATGCTAAATAGAAAGGGAATGGAGAATTTTGTGATAGAACACAAAATGGATTGTGTTTATCCAAATTCTATACAACATTTTCAGCAATGTGTTTATCCAAATTCTATACAACATTTTCAGCAATTATTTCAAAATAAATCACTCCCAACTACATAACTAGGAAATACAAAGATCACTGGAATGATAATGACAAGGCCATGCACTCACACTTCTATACAATTGATTACTACTCACAAGGGATCTCAGTTCTCAAGCCCAAACTAATCTCACCAGTGACATTTATCCATAGTATAAATTCAGTTCCATCTCAGAATGTGGCAACAGGCTTCCAAAACTGGGAAGACCAGATTTTGGAACAGAAGAAGAGCTGGCTTGCACCTCTACAGGCAACACAGGCATGGTCTTGAGGCAGCTATTCACATCTACCTTTTTTTTCCTGGATTACCTATCTAGGCCCCACATCTGTTCTCCAGAAAAGGTCTACGTATCGTATCATGTAAAGGCTTCCTTTTTCTGGGGAAAAAACCCTCAGAAACACAACTCTCTTGTTAATCAAATCCCTGATCACAATTTTCTTTTAAAAAATACCAGTTGTGATCCCATTCAACTCAGTCTAAAAAAAGGGAGGGACGAAAAGCAGGTTAACTATTCATATTCATATTATTAACTATTCATATTGTCCTTTTCTAATGGAGGAAAGAGACGTTCAGAAGATAAGTCCCATCCAGAAGGTAGTCAGATTGACTTTTACAGTTTCTTCATATTTGTTTATCATTATTCTATACATGCAAGGAGCAAGACTATAGATACAAACCTTGTATAATCTTAGAATAGTGAGCATATTCATATTTTTGAAAATAGTTGTTTATAAGCCAGGCAAAAAACATGTTTACTTCAAATACAAGGCAACACATACTGGCAAACAGCTCTGGCACACATTGGCACTCTTCCTGGGACTTGCAAACCTAAAGTACATGGCAAAGATACTTGGACAATCTGATTTTTATGCCATCTGAACTCATCCTGAAGGAATTTGTAAACCACAGTTGAAAGCAGGTTTGAAGGCTGTAATACTGAAAGAAACAGTGATTGTTATCCAATTAAACATAGGAAAATAAGGCTAACTAATGATAACTTAGGGCAAACTATTCATTCTGATTAGTATTGGAAAGGCAGGAAAAAACATTTTCAGCAAAAGCTATAGTAAATTTTAGTGTTCAGAAACTGGCAGGCTGCTAGGCAAAAGGAGACAGAGAGTTTAAAAAAAGAAACAGGAAACTGATTCATTCGAGAAAGACTATCTTCATGTTGTAGGGAGTTGGACCATAATATTTGAATTCCCCAACAATGGGGAATATGTGATCATTTAGGTTCCTACTGTGAGTGTTTTGAAATGTTACCCTTGGCAACACTAACAAAAAGGTCACTCCTATTTCTGGTTTGTTGTGGATCTACGCACTGCAGCTATATTCATGGTGAGAGTAAATATCTTGGTAGTAATCATTCCATGGGTTCTGATTCCCTTAACCTTTAATGGAATATGGCTGCAGACTGAGAACAATGATTTGCTCTTTACAGTTTTTGCTAACTTAATCAAAATAACTAGGAGGAATCTGGACTTCTGTATGAATAACATTATGTCCAAGCAAGGTACCATGAAGTCATCCCAGGACACAAACCATGAAGTAACTAGGTCATAGCATAATGGCAAAGCTAAAAGGAGGAAGATCAGATCCTGAACAATGATTTCAATGAATTTCCTGATTTACTCCATCTCAGGATATTTACACTAATCAGGACCAAATTAGTCCTTAGTGAATCTTGATGGTCCTCAGCCTTGTCTTTGAATACTATATTGCTAAATGAGATCTATCTGTCTCTTCAACCATACAGCAACAAGGAAGTTCACAGCAAGCCAAATTTTAGGAACTGATTCTGTCTATAGGCTATGCTCATAGATGTCTTGAGGTTTATCTGCCTTTGAGAAAGAACACAGATTTTTGAAAGAAAAAAGCTTTGGAAGGCCTATGTTCTGCAGATCAAACAGGCTTGCTGCTCAGTTGTTGGCAGTGAATACTAAAGTTCTTTAATTACAAGTACTAGTTAATTGTGGTCTTTTGTATGAATTATTCCTATTTCACCGTCAACGAATATCATCTTTTAGTCTTAAAAAACAATTGTGCAAACTGAGTCTATATTTTTGTTAATGGTAATTGGAACACATTGCAAGAAAACTGACTGTTAGAGATTACTGTCCTATGTCTTGACAATTTAGTTGTTAAAATTTGTTTCTTTGAGGGTATCAGAGTCTGCTGCACAGAGAAAATGGTTCAGGTCAGTCACTACTTAAAGCTTTCAAAACCTGTAAACCGGTGAGGACCTTGGGTCTCTACAAGAACATCTGACGAGAGCTGTCTTTTTAATTTGTCTTGTCATGAAGACTTCTGCTGTAACATCAGACTTGTCTTCTTGACATCCAATATGAAACAATTAGAAAGACAAGACACAGTGCAGAGAATCTTTTCAAAACTCTTACAGCATGGGTAGATTTGAGGAGCCTACCTAGAAGAAGCAGGTTTGCAACACATCAAGTTATGGCTCCTCACACCACAACTGTCCTACCTTGTCATAAGTAAGAGCTTTTGTTTGGAATGCACACACTCTTTCCATATTTAAATACAATATCCACTACTTCTTCTCTAGATATATACAATTAAGTCTTCAAGATAGTTACACACATTAGACACTGCATATGTTAGATTTTATGAAGTAAAGTTCAGCTAGCTATTTCAGCAAGTAATTAGAGTATTTAATATTATGCACAAGTTAATTAGGAAAACCAACTACTAATGGATTAAAACGGTAAACATCCTAAGTCAACACCACTCAGAATGTATATACTTTATTCATGGTGCATTTTCTAGCACTGCTAATACACAGTCAAATTAATCATGTCAGCAGATGCCCCTAGATCAGAAGTGATTAACCCATCTAATTGCTGCAGATTGCAAAGTTTTTCAAGAAAGATATGATTTATTATAAATAAGATGGAGACCTCTCTTCCGCACAAGGTTCTCTTCTTCTATTTCTTTTTGTTTGAGTGGACATGCAAATGCTACATGCTTAGTCTTTTTGAGTAATATTTCTTCTTAAAAATTGTTAAATCAATAGTTCAGTTCTTATTTCCATCCTTCATACAATCAGGTCACTAAACTAAAATAGCAAACAGGGAGATGAGTGAAATGGGTACTTTTCAAAATAACTTAAACCAACAGAAACCATTAAGAGTTTATCGTAAAATAAATAAAATGCTAAAACTAGCTATCCACCTTTTTATGATCTTACCTACTTTGAAGTACTTTTATAAGTGCTCTCCTTATTGATTTATTTGTCCCTAAGAAGAGAGCAATAAAACCACCTGGCCGGTCTGAACATTTTAGCACCACAAAATACAAACCTATGTATCTCATAAGGACCCAGGCTTTTTAAATGTTGACATTTTTATTTCTGTTTCACCATTGTGATTGTCTAATCTGAGACATGAACAAGCAAAATGGAAAATACTTGAGAAACAGGGTTTCTATAAATGCTGGTGACCAAGAGGAAAAAGCCTTTATTGAACTCCCATTTTACATTATTTTCAAACTGTCATGGTATGACTTTGCTCCCACTCAAACATAAAAAAGTGGTAAATCCAATGAAATTAGTGAATTTAAGATGTACACTTCCATTTTAGGCCCCTTTTTCCTGGATCTTGATCCACGACCTACCTGAGGTTCCCCATGTGATGTGTGGAATTAGAGAAGTGGGATTGTTAAGGGAACTGTTGTTAAGTGTGCTAGACCAGATGATGGATACATGAGCTTGCAGGCACATGCATCTTAAGATATAAATCTGAAAAACTCGTATGTTAGAGAGGTCTGTCCCAGGTTACTGTGCTTAGCATACAGATCCAGCAGGCAAAATGGGACATTAAAGTTGGACAAAATGTTATATATTATATTTCATTTTGATTACTCAAAACCTTTCTGTTGATCTTTTGTCTGCATTTCATTTAAATATACTCATCTTTTTTTCCTCATAGAGCTTCTCAAGAAATGCATAAATATGACATCATTAGGGACTAGAAGAGGTGTGACATATCAGAATGGAAGTTAAAGTCTTTATAACTCACTGTATTTGACAAGTTATTTCTTCTTTTAATCCTTCTTAAATATGCTGATTGAGAAATATTAATTAGAAAGAGTATCCAAATATTCAGTTTAGTCAACAGTGAAAAAGTATTGTAGAATTATTAACATCCACTTTATTATAAAACTGTCAGAAGACAGACCTTCTCTGCAGCACAGTTTGGGAAGAATTTATTTAACAATTTTCCAGGCCTCCAGTATGAAATTTAGTATGGAATAGTAGGTAACTTTAAAACATTCACTGTAAACAAACTACTAGCT
The DNA here is from genome assembly GCA_013401315.1 of Balaeniceps rex. NCBI lineage: Eukaryota > Metazoa > Chordata > Aves > Pelecaniformes > Balaenicipitidae > Balaeniceps > Balaeniceps rex. Next base: position 39,042 of record VYZW01011309.1, read on the forward strand.
AACACAACAATTTCATTTTTCCAAAACCAGAAAATTCAAGATATCTGGTATCTAAAGCACTCATTTATATAGAACATCTTCAGTTTTCTATCATTTACTACCTTTACAGCCTTTCCCTGTTAAATGAGATAGTCACTGCAGATGGCACTGGTAAGAGAAATGCCTGAGTTAGTGTGTTGGCTCAGGTGATTCGATGGCCACAATCACCCACACTTCTTCTTCACCATGTTACAAAAAATCATGGACTTGTAATGCTCATCATTTAACTAGTCACACATGAGGGCTATCAGATATAGACTGGCATTCAATCCCCCCAGTTGCTCTGTAATACAGTAGAAAACCAGAACCATTACTTACTTTTGTAATCATTTTTTTTTCTCAGTGCAGTAGGAATTCCAGCAATAGGGAATTCTGAGAATGTATGGGATAAGTCTGAAGCAAAGAAGTCATGACCCCACTACTCAGTGGATAACAGCATGAAAGTTAGAGCAGTTGAGCTAGATAACAAACAGGTAGGTACCTGGGGATCTGAAAAGGCAGTGCAGCTGCACTGGGCACTGAGTTTGAAAATCAGTTCAGGAGTTTAAGACGTAAAACACAAATAAAATTACAAGACAGTAAAGAGTAGAAAAATAAGAAAAGAAAAAATCGTTATGATCTTTCAAAAATAATTCAAAATATAATAGTGCATTTCTTTTCTGGATCTACTCTGTTGGGAATCCTAGAGACACTTTAAGTTTTGTGTATAGGAGTTCTTTCTCATGATAGAGCTGAACAGATCTTAAGGTAAAGTCAAAAATAACGCATTGGCCATCTAAATTGGAGTTGTGCTATGGGCCATATGTTAAAAAAAAAAAAAAAAAGTTACAGAAATATTACAAGGTACCCCTCAAAAATAATGCATACCAAGCAACGTACTCTTCTTGGCAAGCATTGCTGATTGGAATGCCAGGGCTCCAAAAAAAGCTCTTTATTAAGGTGTAACAAACTGTGAAAGCAGATTTCTGGAACAGCAACCATAACTGCAACAATACAATGCTGCTGCTAAAAGAATTGGATGAATGTCATTTTAAATCACTGTAATAAGGACATGTCAATGGCCAGGAGCAGACAAAAAGCAATTTAAGAATAAAAACAGCATCATAAAATATTCAAGGAGGCCAGAGGATTAGCACTCAAAGCAAGTAGCATTAATTATGACTTCTAAAGCAGAAAAATTTGCTGATAGACCAAACGTCAATTAACAGCAATTGCTCTGAGACAGGTTTTAAACACACTACATGAAAACAGTAATTATACAATGTTATACAGTAAAAGATGACACAAAGTTGAGATCCAAGGTTAATTCTACAATTGCCTACAAACTTGGACCAACAAAATTCCCAAGAACATTTAGGCCAGCAGTGAGGGACTTTTGTCAACATAGATAAATATAAAGGGAAGGAAAAAAGGAGGCACATTTTCAAAATCAAAATAGTAGAGTGCTAATGAAATTGTGGCTAGCATCAGGCTTACAGCTGGAAGAGCATTCTTCCCACATGTTCACCCCAAAATAATCAAGAGGCTCAAGAAAAGCGATAATGCTCTAGACACTCAAAGGAAACTTACATCTGCCCCTCAGAACATCTAGAGGTGATGTTAATTTATGTGCAATATGATTAAAAATCTAACTCAAGAAAAATAAATGTTCCACTACAATAGAAAGCTGATATAAAGCAAAAGCAATTTTCGAAGAAACTAAAGTATAATTCAGAGAGCTACAGCATTTGGATTCAAAGAAATCACCATTAACACGATATGGGTTATTTTCTGCATGACATTATCATAGATTACAACAATTGTAATAGTGTAACCAACAAGAAGATCTAAAACTTGCATAAATAAGAGAAGACAGAAACTTGTCAAGCATCTTTTTTTTTAACTTAATTTTGAGAAATAATAGGGAAATGAAAAAGCTATAAAACCAATGTGATATAAGGATTAATCAATAAACAAGTTTAAGTCACAGCTCAAAAACTCTTTCCACCAAAACCTTGAAAATCTTTCTTCAACTCAGACAAAAAAGAATAAAGACAGTAGCAACTGAAGAACTCTTAACAAGTCTTGGAAAGACCACAGACACAAGAAAAGCTGAAAATCATAAATGAATTGCACAAACATGACACTAGAATACCCAGCATAATACAAATGAATTGACAGCATAGTTGCAAACCTAACACAAAGGATATTTGCAGATGAAAACACAGTCACTGAATATATAAGTATGACAAAACCCCTCTTAAACCCCATATTTTTCAATAAATTATGAAGGAAGAAAGTTTGACTCAGTAATTAATAACATACAATTTAATTTTAAAAACACAATTAAAAACAAAATGAACAGTGATAACCTAATAAACATTAACAATGAGTTTGACTGATGAACTGTACTGACATTTTATCTTACTGAAATTAAAAAAAGGTCAGGTTGAAGCTGTGGGAGCTGAAGTAGCAGGCAGTGTTCCTACCCACAAGACCACTTACCAGATATCAATCCTAAGCCCAACTACCAAAGAGTGAAGCAAATAGCAGAAAGCTCTTACCATAAACTTACCAGATTTTGCAAATGCATACCACTGCCTTCATTGTAATTCATTGCAGAATATGGTGAAATATAATAATATGCCAATAAATAATTAACAACATTAAGACTTTAGATCTTGCACCCAGTTAAGATCGCACACTTGAACTAAGCCCATGCTTAAGCAAATGGTTCAACATAATGTCAAGTGGTGTCAAGAACACATCTTTCCTACTTGACATTGCCACTCAGTTTTAAGAAAAATCCTACTTAAACACGACGACAGCCTTGTGTTGCTCCACATCAGGCGCAAGGAAGATGTAATTGTGGCTAACAGAATAGCTCTTGGAAGTAACAGCTTAACCAACTGTCGTGGTTTAGCCCCAGTCGGCAACTAAGCACCATGCAGCCGCTCGCTCACCCTCCCCCTCCCCGGTGGGATGGGGGAGAGAATCGGAAGGGCAAGAGTAAGAAAACCCATGGGTTGAGATAAGAACAGTTTAATAATTGAAATAAAATAATAATAACAATAATAGTAATAATAATAATAATAATAATAATTGTAATGAAAAGGAGAACGAGAGAGACAAACAAAACCCAGGGAAAAGAAAACAAGTGATGCAACCGCTCACCACCCGCCGACCGACACCCAGCCAGTCCCCGAGCAGCGATCGCTGCCCCCCGGCTAACTCCCCTCGGTTTATATACTGAGCATGACGCCATATGGTATGGAATAGCCCTTTGGTCGATTTGGATCAACTATCTTGGGCTGTGCCCCCTCCCAACTTCTTGTGCACCTGGCAGAGCATGGGAAGCTGAAAAAGAAAGTCCTTGACTAGTCTAAGCATTACTTAGCAACAACTAAAACATCAGTGTGTTATCAGCATTCTTCTCCTACTAAATCCAAAACACAGCACTATGCCAGCTACTAGGAAGAAAAGTAACTCTAACTCAGCTGAAACCAGGACACCAACATGCAAGCAAGGAACAAAAATAGTAGACCATCCCAAAACAAAATTAAAACACAGAAGTCTAACGAGGACTTCTTCAAATCAAAACTCAATATAATCTTAGAAGACAAGGAACATGAGAATTAAGTGAATTTACCTATTTTGGATGTAACATGCAAGCACATCAGGACATCAACAAGGAAATTATATTAAATCTGAAAGATGGAATCTTAATAGTTAATAACAGTTTTGCTTAAAAAAATCTGCAACTTAAAGACCAAATTCCATATCTTTAATTCAAATTTTATTTTTGCTCTTAGCATGTAGATCTGAAAGCTGAAAATCTTCCAGAAGAATAGACAGGTGCCTAAAAGCCTCTGAAAGAAAATATCTGAGAAAATTTGTAGATATAAATGTAACAAATGCAGAATTTTCCCAGACACCTCCACCTCATTCTAAAATTCAAAGAAGACAGAGACATGAGAAGGTTGGCAGCAGGTAAAGTCAAATCACCTTCTGTGACAGGTGTTGGATAATACTAAAGTGCTGGAAATTTCAGGCAGAGTGACTTTAATAGCACAAATAACCATAAAGGTCATCCAAGGTCATTAGAGCTTTCCTTGTGCCCATGTTACTTCTGCTGTTCTGGGAAGAATTGTTTGCATGTTGTTCTGAAAGTAGTTAATGGAATACACAGATTTTTCTCTTGGCAGCTCATTAAGTTCACCATGACTTTAACCTTTGCAGCATTGCTAATCCAGAATTTCATCTGATGCAATTTATTTATTACTTAGCATGAGTTTGTTACACTGGTATTCTGCTGTTAACAAGGAGGCTGTACACAGAGCTCCATTTGAAAATGGTGCAGAAGGGTCACTAATCATGGGCAACACAATTTTATGGACAGGAATGACACTAATATTTGGAGGTTTAAAGGCAACTATTAAACGGATGGCCTCACCAACATCATAGTACCATGAATTAAAACAATCACTATATATCTATCAGTCTTTTATATGTTATTTATAAATAGAATCTTAAGCCCAGAATATACTCCAAAGCATTTTACCTTTGGAAATGCCATCAGATAACTACTATTTCTACTTCTAGTTTTTATCATACAAAGAGTAAACAAGGTCAGAAATGTTAAACAATTCTTTCCTACATATACACTTGAAGCTATCCTTGCCACAGTATTTATACAACCTAACAAACAATCCCAAAATACAAAATTAGCCAGGCAAAACTATATTTGGAGATTTTCCTCATGAAATTTCTCACACATCCAATTTTGTTTGTGATACTTTTGACAGAAATACAGCATTTTCTTGTTCTACATAAAAGGATGTAAAATACCAGATACCGAGATGTTAATGTTAAAGTTTAAAATAGTTTTTTAATGTAATATATGCATCTATATTACATATATATAAAAATTTCTCATTGGTTCATATTGTAGGCAGCATGTATTACCCACACCTAATTTTACAGAATATCATGTTGGAGACAGAGTGCCTCCTGAGGCTGCCAGCTGCTTACAGGGTATAGAAGACCAAAGTATCCCCTTTTACCCCTCCTTGGCCACTGAAATAAGGGAGGTAATTTGTTCAGAAGGGAATCTCTGTGACTAACGTGCTTCTGTCCTGTACAATTGGGAAGAAAGAGTGGATACAGAAAGCAGAAGGCTCTGTTTATCTCCTTTCCCGTCCATATTTATTAAAAACCCAAGCTCTGTCATTGTGTCAACAGCTCTGATTTCTAAATAGCTTGTGAACCCATAGAAAGCTTCAACATCATACTCCTGCAGTGTAGGTAATGTGGAAAGAGATCCATTCACTCTAACTTGGAGGTTTAAATCTCAACTAGTAGCTGCAGGCTCTTTCTGTAGGCCACAGAAAGAAACAGGCACTTCCAGAGGGTGATTCACAACATAGTATAAGACACCTCTCTCTGGTCTCAATAGACAGATAAGATGTTCTCTGGAGGCACCTATTAGTTTCCACTGACTGCAAAGGCAACTAGGGTGACAAGCTCAGATTTAAACATCATCTTTCACATATTTAAAGCTGGCTCAGGTGAATCTCTACAGTGCTAACATTGAAGCCTTCTAAATATTATGATTAGAACTGGCTGGATTAATGGGGTTTTGATGCTGCCTCTCAACACAAATATAGAAATTCAGATCAAGTCCAACTGAAAATGAACAATCTTTTTTTCCTAAAGGTAAGTAAAGAGAAAAAAAATACTTCAGATTGCACGTATTTAAAGTCAAAATATATTGTGAGCTTACACTTTTTTCATTCCTTTATTTCATATTTGATCTTGAACATGTTCTCAATTCTTTTTCCCATAAAGCCAAGTATGAGCATAGAAGACTACTATATTCTAACACATTCGGTTCTTTGTAGGTGTTTAGTCTGTTTTCAACCACATTTTAGCCTCATGCATGCTAGAAAGTATTCAGCAAAATCACTAGTATCAGTTATGAAAGGTTTATTATTTCTGTCTGCTACCCAGGGAAAAGCTCTACAAGGCATGCACAGTTTCATTTTGGGGTGTTTTCTCATACTGCAGTGTAGCATCATTACAATACAGTTTAGTGATTTGCTATGGGAAAAAATGAAGAACTATCCAGTCCTATTTTCAGTATATAGAGCTTTTAGAAAGATCATTTTTTATTGATCAGTGCTTAAATATATTATTAAAAGTACTACAGAAATTAAAAGGAAACCCTATTATTTGTTTATGTGGCATATACAGAATAAAGGGAAGAGAAAAGAAAGCAATGTTCACTATGTCCACAAAAAATACAGAGAAGTGTTTGGACTAGTTACCAGTGGTCTTGTTCTTATCATTGGGTTTATGGAGCACAATACAGAACTCTATGCAGAATACATAACAAGTTAATGTAATTTACTTGCAGTGAGTAGTGTGGAAAACAACACAGCATTAATGCCCCCCACAGACCTCTTGCTTCTGCATGCATGAAATGATGCAGAGAGAGAACATGATATGAATTATTTCTATACAGTAAAGAACAACATCTTGTGCATACAACAAATTTTAGATGACAATTCACAGAACATAATTAAGAGGGAACCTCACACTACTAGGTGTGAGTACTAGGAGGCCTGGTGAGAGGGTCTCATCGTAAGATAAACTGTGATTTTAGATAGATAGATATACACACTGGTATGTGTTTTCATTAGAGAAGAAACAACTAATGAAATGTACTTTGTATAAAGTGCATCTTCACAGTGTTCAGCCCACACTCTTTCTGAAATTGGAGGTGTTCATTGCACTACTACTTTTGCATTCTACTCCTTATTTCCTAAATATTCCATTAACTCTCCATTGTATGTTCATACCCACTGTTTTTCATGAATTACTATAATTTTACTTGTGATGTTTTGTTATTGGAGGGCTAAGAAGGAGTCCCCACTGCTGCAATTTTAAAAGCCAGGAAAAAATGAAAATGCAATTAATCAGCTATATATAACTATATTTCCTTCACTTCATTTTAGTTGCTTTCTCTGCCTGGTTCTTTCTCTTTTGCTTTTGAAATGTAAAATAAAGTAATTGCATTCACGTCATGGGAGTTATACCAAAGTTGGTCATACATGATGTGTTTTACCAGCTCTGTGATACCAATTTATTAGCAGTCTTTAACTTTACAAATCACTTTGTATTTGAATAAATTATTTAGGAATGCTTATGGTTTATTTACTTAACAAATTGCTTGTGGACTTAACAAGGAATTCAAGCAGCTTCCCTGGGGTTTCCCATTTGGAACCTGATTTATCCTATTATCCCCAAAATGGAGAAAAATAAAAGCCTCTTTGAAGTTCAGAGGTGCCAACACGTCCTTACTCAATTTTAAAATATAACTTACTTAGTAAAATATGATTACTGAGTAGTGTAGTGGTCCTGACTGCTCAACCATTGCACATGGCACAGCCACGTACGTGCACGACCAGCACAGCCCTCAGGCCTGTGCGGCACAAATTTTGGCTGCAGGACAAACACACCTGGCTGATTTTTATCAGAGGAACCTGCAGGCAGCTCCCACTCGGTCCTGACAGTTACACCACCTGCCTGGCCTTGCTTTTATCTAACAGTGCAGCTACAAGCTCTCATGCAAACATCCCTCCTGTTTGACAGTAGAAATTACAAGTAGAGTTGTTTCCTTGTAAAAAAATGAGGAGTAGCTCAAAGGACCAAAAGGGGAGAATCTCTTCTACAGATGGGGTCTGTACGGCATGCAGCGCGAGGATTGGAGGCCCATTCGATGCTGCACCACTTGGGGTTTCAAGCATCTAGAGGGACATAAGATTACCTATGCTGTTCTCTTCTCGTAATGTTAACTCTAATAAACAGCTTTTTAAATTATACCTTACAGAGTCTGAGTGCCTTTCTTACTGGGATCATAATGCACCAGCAAGCACCTCCAGGCACAAAACAAGGCATTTTCCATCATTTATCTTGACTTGAAGATATACTTCCTCATTTCCATGAAACAGATTTTGCTGATGCAAAGGTTAAAAATTAATACAGATGCCTCATTATCTAATTAAATGGCCATTGTGAAACTTCTCCTTGAACTAAATGAAAATTGCATTACATTGAGGAGATTGGTATTTATTTCAAGACGAAAATTGAACACATTTGTTCTTGTCTGTAACTGAAGAACTAAATAAAGCAGCATGCAATAGCAAGACTCAGAACCCATAGAAATGAGGATGATATAAATGGTCCTCCTAGAATCCCAGGTTTAATCCCAAATTTATTTACATTTATGCACCGAAATACAAATCTTCAAAATTAATTTTTACTTTGAATGAAAATAGCATAAAACAAGTGTTTAGCTGAAGGGCAAAGTACATCCTTCCTGAATTTTGTGACATGCAAGTCATTGAGAAGTGAAGGCCTCTAAACCTACAGCCATAAAGTTGAAATCTACATTCATAAAATGGAAGAATCGCATTTTTCATCTTCAAAGGACTTGATTAGCATAAATTAGTCCCCAGATCACTGCAGTAAATTATAGGGGGAAAAAATTATTGCTCCCCAGTTTTACAGTGAGCAATGGAGGAGCCACACAAAAAAAAGTTTCTATTGGCAATGTTATTTTGAAAGTGTTCAGTGTAATTTTGATCAGTGAGATCTTTGAGGCATTGGTAAACTAACATTAGGGGACAATGCAAGCGGTGCACAGAAATGCTTCTAAATTTAGGGTAGAGGCCATGTGTCCTTTTAGTAACCTCCTGTAGAGGAATGGATAATCTGGAGATCTGCTTTGGTTTTCTTTTGCCTGTTTGCATAGTGTGTAGAGTATCCCTTAGCAGAAGAAAGACTTGCCATTAGTTTTACAATCGAAGCAAGGGATATATTTCTAAGGAAAGAATACCTTTGTAACCCAAAGATTATGAAGGGAAGGGTGGAACAACTGAAATATGTTCATTTTATCATTTTAAAACCTCCTGCTGTCTCCCTTTTCTAACCTACTAAGGAAGACTTCTAGCTGAGGCTGGGTGTACTTTCAGTGCAAAGAACCATGCAGAGGAAAGCAGAGAAAAGTTCATCTTTTTCTGTTAAAATGAGGAATACAATCGTAACTAGTTGCTTATACTGGCTCAGCGCCCAGCATGATTAATGATGCTTTCAAACCGGTTTTAGAGGAGCACTTAAACTTGCCCTTATGAATCTCATGTCTGTCAGTTTTCCAGTGCTTTGCCTGTTTATTTGACTGCCCTGTTGCTTGGAGCAAAACAGCAGGCTAGGACTGAGGAATTTTCAATCTATAAAGTTATATGCCATGAGATGGAAAAATTTCTGCCAAAACTCATATGAGAAGGGAAAAATGTGAACCTTGGACCAGGAAATTAGTGTCAGTAGTGATAAAATAGGTTTAATGGGTATCTGATTATTAGCTGCATTGATCAACATGTCCGAGGTATACACAGAGTCGGACAGTGAAACTTCCTTCCTTGCTTTCCTCATGTACAGAACTGGAAACTGTGGAAGGGTGGGTCAATCAGGAGTTAAGTCCGTGTATGTGCTTACATTTCTCCCTGAATTGGTCCAAACCTTTAAAAAACAGACTGTGGTACTTAATTTCATTCAAGTTCTTCTGTAACTGATATAGTGTACCTTATTGACAGTCCCTACAGTACTTACTGTTTGAACTTAGGCAACATTATTTGAAATGATTAATTCTGCATACTAAGAGGAGGCAGACAAAAGCATACCATAGCTTTTAATTTACTTCTTTTAAAAGATAATTTGTCCTATACCTAGGAGGACATTACCACATTACCAAGAGGACCTTCAGTTGAGTAAGCAAAAAACTTCCACGTCTACCCATCCTCTCTCACAATACTGAGCACTGATTACCAGCTACATCCCCCAGAGTGCAATCCATTCCTTGTGTAAGTTGTTTTAGTCTCAGTGTATTGAAAATGCTCCCAAATCTGTTTGAAATGCACAAATTTAATTTTAAATTAAGAAGCAAGCTTGTTCTTGGTCTGTATTTCCATAATTCTTAATCATTACAATAGCAACTTTCCTACCAGTTCTTTCATCAATACAGCATGTTATGCAACAGGTATATTTCAATGATAAGAAGACAAAAATAAAATAATAAAATCATTGCAATTATAGTTCTCCATAAAAACTTCCTGACTTTAGTTTTGTCAAATCATTTTCTAGCAGGAAAATCAAAACATTTTATTGATTGCAACTTTGCATATATAATTCACAAAATAAAACAATTTAAAATGGAAAACCAAAACATTCTTGTGCCATAAGGTTCTTACTGGACACCTCCACTTTTTTTTTTTTACAAAATATTTCAAAATTTTCACTTCTGACTGAAAATTTTAATGTTTGTAAGACTCAGGTACATTGTTAAAAGAAAAGAATTACACATGAAAATCTTCAACTAGCTTAGCTGCAATACAAGTACCATTCAGCAATGACATCATTCAGGTTGAACAACTTGTTCCAGTGTGCTCCCTAAACTATCAAAGCAGATGATACATATGCTGGCAGAGAAAATTTATCACTTATTAACAGCTACTTAGCAAACAGCTAATCCCTAATAGTTAATCCCTTCATTTGCTCCAGTTCTACTGGGATTTATCTGAAGTTTTTATATTAAAAAAAAAAAAAAAAATCTTGTTTCACTGATTTATTTCATGTTCTGAAGTTTTTGGAAGCAATAACTTGCTGTTTCTGAAAAAAAAAAAAAAGACGCTCTAACTGACAGGGGAATATCCACTAATCTACCAACAGATTTATGGTAGATATTCCAGCATCAAAGAGAGGAAAACATCAACACTGGTCTCCCCAAACACTGAGGAAGAGACTGGAACTAGAGAGGATTTTAGGCCAGCATTAAACCCAGCCTTTTCTTAGCAAGTTAGTAAATAAAAATGAAGTCATAAATCAAGAACACAAACAAAATCTTGACTTCATCACAGAAAAACCCAATGAAAAAGTTGATTTTGAAGAAGACAAACTCAGTACTGATAACAGATCTGAAAAAAAAAAGTCAGAGAACTTTCAAATGTAAGGTCTTTCCTCAGGCATAAGAACTGAGAGGAAAAGTGCAGAAACAAACAAAAAGCAAAACAATGTATTGACGTATTGACGTATTAACAAGTATTGACTGATCACTTGTACTTTCACTGAAAGGACAGGATTAATTTCTCTCTAAACATCTTGCTTTGGGAGGAAAGTGTTAACTTTCTTTGCATCATGAAGGATCTTGAAAAAAAGCACTATTTCTGAAAATGAGAACTTTGCAAGATGAATCCAAGAATACGTTGTCTAAAAGAGGCAAGGTCCATAAATTCGTTACCAGTTGCACAGCTTATAAATCAAGTTGAAAATCAGATGTCCAGGTCTCCAGGCTCGCGAAAGACAGATGCAATGGATCAACTACCTATTGGTTTTAGACCTCCACTGGAGAATGTGTATCCAAGGGAAGAGAACTAATTCTGATGAAAAAAAAAGAAACCACCACCAGGTCAGCATTTTAGCAAAACCTGTTATTGAAATAACAGGTCCAGAAGTAATCTAAATAAGGGGAAAGGGTGTACAAGCACAGGGTAGTTCCTCTGTCGGTTTACCTGGATTGGTCATGCTGCAGCAAGTCGTGGTAATAAGGATGAAGGGAGAACCTCCCTCTATTCCCCACAGCAAATCTACTCCTGCAGGACATCAGTTTTCTAGCATGGGCTCATTATTCATCTGCAATAAAATGCAGGTCACCAAAAGCAGAATTTATTTGATGAACTCAGGCTGCAGACAGTCTTAAATAAACACAAAAAAGAGAAAGGCAGTATGAGATTCTTCTGCTTATATTTCAGGAATAAGAAGGAGTCCCCAGCCAATGATGGTACCATTGACAAAACTTAGAAACCACACTATAAAAGTAACACAACTTCCTAGAGGTTGTTATTCCACAGCTGGCATGATCTAAGACTAAAGATAAATTGGCAAACTGATGAAGTAGACTAGATAAGTGGACAGTGAAGTGCACTGAAAACTGGCTGAACTGTCGGACTCACAGGTTGTGATCAGCAGGATAAAGTCCAGCTGGAGGCCAATCACTACTGGTGTGGCCCAGGGGTCAATACTGGGGCCAATATTGTCTAACATCAGTGACCTGGACAATGAGACAGAATGCAGCCTCAGTACATTTGCAGCTGATACATAACTGGAAGGAGTGACTGACAGACCAGATGCACGTGCTGCCATTCAGGGGGACTGCAAAAAGCTGGAGAAATGTGCTGAAAGGAACCTCATTGAAGTTCAACACAGGGAAATGCCAAGTCCTCCCCTGGGAAGGAATAACCCCAGGCATCAGGGCTGACCAGCTGGAAAGCAGCTTGGAAGAAAAAAACCCAGAGGTCCTGTGGATGCCAAGTTGAGTTCCCTCATGGCAAAGGCACCAACAGCTTCCTGGGCTGCATTAGGAAGAGCATTGCAGCAGGTTGAAGAGGTGATCCTTCCCCACTGCTCAGCAGGACAGACACGTCTGGAGCGCCGTGTCCACTGCTGTGCTCCCCGTGTCCACTGCTGTGCTCCCCAGTACAGGAGAGATATGGGCATAATGGAGAGAGTCTAGCAAAGGGCCACAAAGGTGATTAAGGGCTTGGAGCACCTGTAATATGAGGAGACGGTGCTAGAGCTGGGACTGTTCAGCCTGGAGAAGAGAAGGCTCAAGGTAATCCTATCAGTGTGTATAAATACCTGATTGGGGGACAGCAAAGAAGACAGATCCAGACTGTTCCCAGTAGTGTTCTACAACAGTCTGTAATTATGTGGTGCTATGATAAAGGCATAGTCATGTCAGATTTGTTGTCACAAAGGACAGTCCTTATTAATTTTAAAAAGTCACAAGTGGTGGAAACGAGTTTCTTTTTGCTTTTTGCCTTGTGACAGAAGCAAAGCAGCTATTTGTGCTATTAAATAAACTGTATAATAATGACAGCATAAATTTCAGCTTAATCTCTCTCAGCAAAGCATTAGCAACTAAGAAACAAAAGAATAGTGATATGTAATATATAGGACATGTTTCCATCAGGTTCATTATTGGAATCACTGTTGTAAAATATCCTTCCATAAGAGAAGTGGTGTCATGCTACATTGAATATTTTCTTATTTTGCATACATTAAAGTGGATAAATTGGAGGAAATATTTCATAGAAAGAAGATCAGCATACATTGTCTGCTGTACATTTTCCTAATTTTCCGTATTTCCACATGTATTGCTGACTTACAGCTATGCAAAAAACAGCAGATTTTCCAAAACATTATTAACATATCAGTCATTTTTTGTGCATTAAAATAGGAAATTTAGTAACAGGAGAAAGACTTTGTACTCCATTTTCTATGGCTTCTAAACAGCTTCTGCCTAAATGGCAAAATAAGCATTCTTCGAAGAGAGAAATACAGAAAAAAACTATTAATAAAAAAGTCAGATACAGCATTGATCCCCATACCAAAGATTTCTGGAGCCCTAGTTAAGGAAGGTTGCAAAACATTCACCATTTCAAGCAAAAACAGAAATTTAACTTAACTTGGAAAAAATAGATATATGAGAAGAGATATGAAAAAAGTAATTTTACCACCACTAATGTAGCATACAAAGTGGTAAAATCAATTCTTTTCAGCTAGAAAAAAAATCATTCCCAGTCTTATCATTATTTATGTGATGCATATGCTTCTGTCAGTGAAAACAGGAAATATTATCTTCATTAGAAATAGTATTTTGGAGGATAAAATAGTAGCACTTTCTTAAAACAATAGCCATTGAAGAAGAAGGATGATACGGCTCTATAAACATTTAGAAGGAATTTCAGTATTCCACTTCCTTTTAAGAAGATGCAAGATGTAGTGGGTTTATGGCAAGGTTTTGGTAGTGGGGGGACTGCAGGGGTGGCCTCTGTGAGAACACACCAGGAGCTGCCCACATGCCCAACAGAGTCAGTTCCAGCCGGCTCCAAGACAGACCTGCCACTGCCCAAATCTGAGCCCATCAGTGATGCTGATGGTGGCTCTGTGATAACATATTTAAGAAAGGGTAAAAAATGCTGTGCAACAGCTGGGACAGAGAGGAGTGAGAAAATGTGAGAGATGCCCTGCAGACACCAAGGTCAGTGAAGAAGGAGGAGGAGGAGGTGTTCCAGGCACTGGAGCAGAGATTCCCCTGCAAGCCTGTGGAGATGACCACAGTGATGCAGATTGTCCCCTGCAGCCCATTGAGGTCCACAGTGGAGCAGATATCCACCCTGCAGCCTGTGGAGGACCTCACACCAGAGCAGGTGGAGATGCCCTGAAAGAAGCTGCGGCCCGTGGAGACCCCACACCAGAGCAGGCTCCTGGCAGAAGCTGTAGCCTGTGGAGAGGAGTCCACGCAGGAGCAGGTTTCCTGGCAGGACCTGTGGCCTCTGGGGGACCCACACTGAGGCAGTCTGTTCCTGAAAGACTGCAACCCATAGAAAGGACCCATGATGGAGCAGTTTTTGAAGAACTGCAGCCCATGCGAAGGACCCATGTTGGACAAGTTCATGAAGGACTATATCCCATGGAACAGACCCCACGCTGGAGAAGGGGAAGACTGTCAGGAGGAAGGAGTGGCAGAGATGAAGTGTTATGGACTGACTACAACCCCTATTCCCCATCCCCCTGCGCCACTCAAGGGGGAGGAGGTGGAAGAATCTGAAATGGAGTAAAGTTGAAACTGGGAAGAAGGGAAGGGTGAGGGGAAGGTGTTTTTAGCTTTGTCATTTTTTTTCACTATCCTACTTTATTTGTAATTGGCAATAAATTAATTTAATTTTCCCCAAGTTGAGTCTGGTTTGCCTGTGCTGATACTTGGTGAGCAATCTCCCTGTCTTTATCCTGACCCACAAGCTTTTCTATCTCTTATTCTCCCCCATCCTGTTGAGGAAGGGGAGTGATAGAGCGGCTTGGTGGGTACCTGGCAGCCAGCCAAGGTTAACCCACCACACAAGGTATAAAATTTCCAAGTCTTTTACCTAATCAGCAAGATGATATTAGATGTGGTGACTAAAGCAGGGATGAGCAGCAAAGCAAAGGGTTTGGATTTCTATTCAGACTTTTTAAAGATGAACAAAAGACCTCCTGGCAGCCACTGTGATTTTACTGCAAGTATCACAATATTAGATGTTTTCTAAATCTCAGACATGAAGATGAAAAATACATTCTTTATTCAGACTGGCTATAGGGGTTTTTTTTAATTATTACTTAGAAGAGAACTGAATTCACTATCTTCCTGTCAAAATCCCAAATATTACCTATCAGTCCTTCAATGTGGAAGGACTTCTTCGTATAAGTTTGCCAGTTCTTATTTTCTTATCAGAAGAAAAATACTGTCTTTATGAGGTACATGGTGGACTGATGGGCTAGTATAAAAATTCTAACAGGAGACAAAAAATAAATCTTAAGCATTCAGAAACTGTTCCTGTCACATCAATTTGACATATACCTTTGCATCTTTTTTCGCTGCAGGTTGTTCTGTTTCCAGCCACAAAATACCACTCGACGCTGCAGGCACAGATGGCAGCAGAAAGAGGAACCAGAGACAGCAACATCTTCATTGCCTTACAAGCACACCACTGCCTTATATAATGTGGATAACTGATTAGTACCAGTCAATAAGTGAAGAGACAGCTTTACAAAATCAAGTGCCACCCACTCTGTACAGAGGGTACAGGTAAGTTCCTTCTTCTCCTTTTTTCTCTCCATTTTGATAAACCAGGAAGATCAGGAACAACAGTGGCATGAGGAAAAGATTATGTGCAGGAAGGACAGCTGGGGAGACAAGGGACTGTAGGGAACAGTACGATACAGTGGAGCGAAAGAGTATATCAATACAGAGACAGAACACAAGGAAAAATCCTTGTGATAATGTTTGAAACAAAAAGATTTAACTGTTAAGGTTTTGTAATCAAGATGTAAAGTTCAACCTTGAGGATATTTGGTCCCCTGAACAGCAAAATTCCCATTGTTATGATGGTATGACAGGCCATTCAGCAACATATACAGACAGATTTCACTGAGAAAAGGACTGGACATGTTGTTTAGGTCAGTATTTTCCAAAGTTTGTCAAAAAATGAGGACTGTCAACTGTTCAAACACTGAGCAGAACCAAAAGCAGGCTACTCTCAGCAGCTACATCATCAGATAAAATAATCCTGCTGACCAGAGGCAAAATGAAAACTTTGAAACTCTATTAGGTTAAAAAGGGAAATATATATGCCTCTCTGTTCTTATTACACACATCCAGTAAGAACTATGTATTGCCTAGCACGTATGGCTTACAACATGGTGATCATATATTTTGGGAAATATCAGTGCTGTAAGACAGCTTCCTTGAATTATTAGAGACACTTTTTCCCTTGTAATATGTAATTATTATAGCTTAACTTTTTTTTTTCCCCAAAATAAAGACACAAGTCTGTGACCTAATTAAAGTAGAACTAATTCAACTCAGGACAACAACAGCAAGAAAATTCACTAGAAGATTTTATCTGCAAATTTTTTGAGAGACAAATACAATGAGGAGAGCTAAGGCACCTAACAGTGCAAACAAGGAAGCATTCTGGAATGAATAAACCCTTGATATTGCACATTAGTAAGTAGAGTAATGGACCTGTGGCATGAGACCTGGGAACATAATGGAGTTGGGCAAGCTGTTAAGAAGTGGAGTTATGGTGTCTGAAAATTTGTGAAGATTCAGAAAATAACATAACAGAGTGGGGGTATTTGCTCTGCAGGAGAAAGACCACTTCCCTGACAGCATTCGAGCAGTCTCTTTACATTTATAAAGCTACAGAATGGTGGAATAGACAATGAAAACGTATCTTGAAAGCATGGCTTACTGAGGCAGTATGCGGGAGAGCATGTATGGTCTCTTATTCTTTATAAATGGGTAAGCTGAGTCACAGTGGTATTTGGGGCAGATTTTAGCAGACGGGGAGCTGACTCAAAGGTTTTCCTTGTACAATACCAAGAAGAAATCAGAAGAAGCTGAAAGATGCGGGCGCCAAATTAAGTAACTTTGACTCTCACCAGCATTCAGCTTTTGAGAGAGATTTCATTTCCCTCCTTGCCTGCTTCATAAAAATAATGATTTGTCTTTTATTGTCCTAACATGAAGTGGCATATTGTAGCAAGCAAGATATCAAATGCTATTGTGTAACTTGGTGGATTAGACAACCATATTTTTTAACACAGATTTCAGAACTTAGGAAAAGGCAAGTACTTTGGACAGGAAAGCTCTGCTTCTTCCACAAAAGACCTAGCATAGCAGTGGGTCTGGCCTGCTTAATGAGTACAACTTAGAATGTACTCTTTGTTCAGCTGTGCTGTTATTTTTCAGTTAAGCTGCAGCACTTTATTGTGATTACTTTTATGTGAAATAGGTTGATATTTTTAGGTGGCATTATCAAGATATATTGCACAACTGAAGTTATACTAATAATTTACTAAAATAAATTTTAACTCAGTTTGGTTAAAATGCCTTTACTACTAATCAGCATTTACCTGGACAAAAAACAGTTTCTGACCCTAATATGGGTCAGAAGTCAGGAGTTAAAATTCTAAGAGTGGTTATGTTACTTAACTTAACCTAACTCTAAGGTTAGGTTATGTTATGCATGCACAGAGAAAACATGCATGTAATACACATATAATTTCTAGCATATTTCCTAGTAATCATGAAGAATTAATAGCTCCAAAACATACATTATCTATTTTCATGTACCCAAATGCCAGTCTTGGTTGCTTTTTCCCCATGAGAAAACTCTGTATTTAGACTCCAGAAGGAGGAATAAAAATGGGTTCCAAGCAAATATACAGTATTCCAGGAATTGTATCTGGAGACATTTGAGATAAGTTACTTGATCTTAAAGCATGACAGTACAAATACCAGTATTTCTTGTAGAATGTTGTTAAGCAGTTCGAGCAGATTTCACACACCAACTTACACAGATATACCAAAAAAAAATTCCAACTTTGATTAATACATTGAGGAAATATAAAACAGTAACATGTGGAGGCTTGTGTCCAGTACTGACAGTACTGGACAAGGTTATCACAAAATGTGATCAGTGGCAAGCTGACAGTATTAGACTAGCAGTTCAATCACATCACAAGGGCTTATAGTCAATGAAAACCTTTTTACAGCCATCTACTCAAAGATAAACCCTGAGAAGGATAACTCCTAATTTATTTGTTTCTGTAAGTCTGAATTCTTTCTGATCTGTACCAGGCCAACATTTTGATGATGACTGGAAAAAATCCAAGTCTCTGGTTCTGACAAATACAAAAGTAGTGCAACTGCTATTGGCCTAAGGAACAACAGAGCGATACAAACAGTCTATAAGTACTTTATTAAAAGTGGGATATTTAAATAGATCAGCATATTATGCTGTCAAAAAACTCTAGCCCTTATTTGTTATGTAAATATGTTTTACTTGTGTTAACAGTAATCAAATATTAAAGGAAGAATCTTAATGAGGTCTGCGATGCAAATGATGCATAGGTAATTGTGAGATTTCTGGAAAGGGGTGGAACATGTGCCTAAAGATTAGAGCATGCAACTAAAGAACTGCATTTGTTATCTTGTGAAAATAGCCTTGTTAATTTATACAAATATTTTTAGAACTGGTTGCTGGTTATCTGTGCACTTATAGCCAGCAATAGACCCAGACAGGTGCAAGCAAGGAGATAGCAATGATTTCATCTAACTCTACATCAGAAGCCTACAGTTGAAGCATCATGACACATACAATTTTTATTTATGTTGTCTTGTCACAGGGTGAACCAATTGCTGACAAAAAATTTAAAGCTTTGTAACACACTTGGAGTGGGATGCCAGAAGGTGACAGGGACCCAAATAATAACTACTAATCAGCTTTAGGTATGGGGATAGTCAAAGAGATTGTCCTACCACTATGTAGCTCAAGAGGCTATTGATGGCTTATAGGGACTGTCTAAGTTCAAAAGCAATAAATAGTGAAAGCAACAGTCCTAGCAAGGGGCACCCAAAGATATCCAGGACTGTACAAGAAGTTGGAACAGCTATGTTTAGGTGACAGGCTACTAGCCAGCACTTGGGCACACTGATGGGTTGGAGTAAGCATCTTGTTCCCCCAAGTCCATGGCACCAGTCACAGCTGGAACACAGGGGCAAGGACCTGTTATACCCAGACTGCTTAAATAAATTTTAGATTTTATTTCACTGAATGGTGTGGTTCTTGTGGTTAACCCACCGTAAATTCACCCACGATGGTTCTCTATTTGGTCTCCAGACCACTGTTTCCATCATTGCTCAAGTTTCCCTCTGAGAAAGAAGATCTTTTTATAGTCAATAAATTGAAAAACGTTGCTAAGCACTGTTCAGTTGATGGCTTTGGCTAGAGAATGATATTAAAGATGCACTATTCCTCCACCTGGAGTTGGACTTTTCTTCTCCTTGTGCTTCTTTTCAGATTTTGGGAGGTTTAGTAAAGAGCCTTGCTTTGATTACCTGTATGGGAGAAGAAAGATAACTGTTGCAAGTGAGAGGTTAAAATATTAATACATATAACACAAATGCATGCATCTAAAATGTCTAGAATATGTTAAGTAATCTCTTACTAGCACTGCCGTATAAATATACTGACAATCCCCTTTTTCTGGAACAATAATGGCATCTTGTGGACAGTAAATTAATTTTTATCTGTGAATAATTTACAAGAGAAGCCTAGGCTATATTCAGTATCTATTCACAAGGTTTAAGAAATACAGGCAACAAAAAATTTAAGCCTGGCACACATCATTCAAGATTAAATTTTTACCTGCTTTCATTTTACTCACACACAGTTCTAAATCAACCTAAAGGGTAATATGGTTTTGGAGAGAGTATAACAGTATTATCTCACAGATAATTAAAGTATCTTTTAATCATAAATCATCCACATATTCAGAGTTATGCCAAGGCAGATAAAATTAATAATTCAAATGACCGCACTTTAGGATTTTGGAAGGATCTTCTGTGAAAGTTTAAAAAATGGTCTTGAATTCTCTGTCTTACAGTGGGAGTCAATGCGAGTAAAATAGAATACAGCAGTATGAAGATTGCTGGGAACAGCATCCACAATAGTTCTCTCTCTGAGTCCACACAAGCTACTGTGAGGATGGAGTTCCATATTTAAAACAAATACTTTCACTGAGTGAAAAGACCTAGAATACTGATACTTTCACTTGTTCCCTCCGTTCTTCTCCTCCCATTTTCTCCCTCCACATATACAATAATTAGCCACCATTGTTGCCATATGTCTGACAACGCATAGTACTTTCTTTAGTAAAGAGTTAAGTGCCTCCCCCCAGCCACTCTGAAAATGCCACATTAGTATTCCTCTCATCTCAACTTCACAAAGTAGTATTTCAGCACTCCTGAAATTCTAGCCCTATTGATTTCCTTCACATTGAACCGTAAGAAAAGTACATATTCTTCCAAGAAAATATGAAGTGTGGTAGCCGATCAATAGTTTTGGATCCTGAATGCTCTGGAGATTCAGTCCAGTGTTTACACCCGAGTACAGAAATTTGACTATTAGTTGTCCACAGTAACAATGTTTATAGATGCTGTCAAATTTAAACAACAGAATTTATCCCTCTAAAAATGCCCATAACCACACAATTACCATATTAGGAGCATACAGTGGAGTGCATGAGACTGGAATAAATCACTAGAACTGGTATGCTAGAAATGAGACTTAACTGGTGGACAACTTAATGTGAGAATGGACTACTACCCAATACGGCTATTTATTAGTTCTTTTAGATCCATGACTTTCACCATGTCATTAAGGGGCCTAAAAGATGTGGGTCCTGTCATCACGACCACCATGTCACCATCCTCCAAGATGAGTACCATTGTGCCAAAAAAAAAAAAAAACACCAAACAAACCCAAAAAACCACCAAGAGACTTACTTGATGCTGCCACCGTCAGAAGTTGAAACTAAATTGGTGCTACATTGCAGTTCAAAGACCAGTTATAGTTCTACAGATGTCAGTGAGGCTTACAAAACTGACATATAAAAAAAGTCAGATGAAGTCATCACACAAACACACTTCCATGAATCAGAGATGTATCTAACGGCAATATTTTAAAAGATGATACTACAAGTTTGTCAGGTTGCAGTACTGCTAAACAGCATCTATGCTTTTCCAGAGCCATGGTTGATGGTATGAACAACAGAAATGGGAAATTTCCAGATATGCTGTTCATCTGTTTAATTTTTTTAAATAACTTTGTCTTTTCTTAAAAGAAGCAGGATCTTACTCTAATGGTAGAAGCAGGATCTTACTCTAATGGTAAGATTTACCAAAGTATCTTTAGCTTGTGCGAATATTGTCTTTAACAAGCAAAGTTATAACCTTGTTCTGACTATCTGTAAAACTATCAAGGAAAAGATTCATGTATATATGTGTTCATATATTTTAAACAGAAGGGCTTTGAGAAAATAAAAGCCATAATATTTTACACTTCAAATATATCAATCACTTTCCATGTTTAAGACTTTAAAAAGTTCAGAAAGATTTTAATGGTGATGTCTTTTCACACTACTAAGCAGTATACCATCACTGTATGCATACTCCAGAATCACTCTTAACTGTCTATCGTACAGTGACCTGATCGCATTAACATCTTTTATTCTCTGGGCCCATTACTCCATCAGTACAACACAAAGCAATTTAGATCTCCCCCTTCTACTTATACATTACAACCAGACTGGGTAAGGGAAGGCAACTCTGACAGATCAGTGAACACCAGTGGTGAAACTCTTTACTCTCCCCTTGCTACAATTTTATGTTACATATTTGGCCTCTCCTTGCTCCATGATNCTCTTTAAGTCTAAATAGCACTAGAAATTTTTTCCCTTTTAAATTGTTCCGTATTACACAGTCTTTAAAAATAACTTTAAATAACTTTAATAAGGAATTCCTTCAAAATCCAGAAACGGTGCTGGATGATGTAACTCACGTTATCACATCTGTTTTCCCAACCTTCAACACTTTTACTTTGCTGACTGCCTGATGACTGTGGCCAGTAGAGGGCATTTTAGGACTGCGTTACGTGAATACAAAATGAAAAGGCCAGCATTTCCATCACAAACAATAGTTTGCTCACGTTGGAGAAGGATATGTTTGAGAAGCTTAATAAATATTTGAGTATAAATTGTAGCGTTTTCAACATAAATAGCAGATCCATAGTACTTAAGTAAAATGTCACATATGACTTTTATTTTATTAAGAGCTATGTTTTCAAACTTGTTTACTGTGCATACACTGAACTACTGTAAAAATTATGTTTAGACAGTTAAATGGACACATTAAAACTTTACATAGAATACACTTACAAAGGAGGGGAAAAATATCTGCACAGAAGTCAAAGGCTGAAAGATTTCATTTTAGCGAGCAAAATGCTTATTTCAGCGATATTAACCATTTAATTACATGTTCTTTACTTAAATTGTGAGATTTATATATCAGGTTAATAACTGGTTTTACATATTGGCTGATTAAAACCACATCATAAGTTTTTATTTTCTTAAATGATACAGTTCTTCAGTAAAACCTTGTGAGTTTCAGATGTGGTTGTTCAAAATCACCTGAAAATCTGAACTGAATAAATATGATAATGTTTAATTCCCTAATTCCTACAAGTTAGCACATGGGAACAAGTGCTAACAGTGCAGCCTTACTGGATGGTTTTAGAAGGTGTACACCCAAATCTGTTTGCCTAACTACATGCTCCATTACACCAGCTGGGCTTTTCAAATGTGGCTATTCGGTTACATGCTTTGATTTCAGCTTATAGTTGCTTGTGCAACTTTGTACAGTCTGTTCGGAGTCTCAAGCTACAGACTCAGCAGAGTCAGCCACAACTGTGCCACAATTAACTGCTTCCTCAAGTTACAGAGTTTTAGTTTGTAAGGGTGAACGACAGAGCTTTCACCGCAGTTTCTACAAGCTCAGACTGAGGACAAAGGAGGCACTTCACTAGTAAAGTGATATATGTGCTCTCAGTGTACAAGGATGTTGTCTACTAGGCCCTGGGACAAGGTTTAGCCATGGAAGAAGGTATTCATCATACCCTTTCTTTAGCCACCTAAGACGTAGAAATTGTAATATGACCTAGCTCTCTGTGGCTGTCGTCTTCCACTGCATGACAAACCACCCTGTCAGAAGCACATATTCAGGATCATTCACAGTTGAAGCAATGGTACTAAACAAGAATTCCCACACGCAAAGTATTACTTTGGGGAAGAACAGAATTCAAGTTGCAAACCTTCCTAACTTGAATGAAACTGCTGGGTTCCCCCCCCACACTTTTTGGAACAGAAACAACAAAATACTTCAAGTTTTCATCATACTAGTAATTTAAACAACCATTTGATGTCAGATGTTCAGCACTCCTCCAGGGAGATAAAAGACTCTGGAGCCATAACAACTGTATGCTGGCCACTGTCCTTGGTTGCACTGCTGGCTGGCAATTATTTCATGAGGTGAAAGTAGCTATGTAAAAAAAGAAAAGTTTGTGACCTTGCTGAGTTTTCCACAGAAAAGTGCAGTTTTCCAATTGACATATTTCCATGCAGTTTACCACCAAGAACCTGAAAAACCTGTTCTCATGTAAATCTGTCATGAAATAATACTACTTTTGGCAAGGCACACTCCTGGGGGAAATTCCCAGTCAAATGAGCAGAGTGATACTGATCTAATGAAAAGAAAACTATAACAATGACAGAGAAAAAAAAATAGAAAAAAGTCAAATGGCTACTCAAAGGTATACATGACTGACTTTGGGGAAGAGGTGAAAAGAGGGGGGGAAACCCACCCCCCCCCCCAAAAAAAAAAAAAAAATCAATGAGGCTTTTCTTGCAGGGTGATCTGACTAAACGAGAAAGCTACTTAAAGTCACCTCCAAACTCCACCTAAACATTCGCCAACATTTTCAAAGCTATGCCTACACTGTGCCCTTAAATCACCAGCATGGGAAACTCAATATGGATTTTCAGTCCCTTCAAGTGACAAGAGACCATGAAGTTCAAAGCACTGGATGAAATACTGGTTTTCTGAAGCTAAAGCCTAGAAAAACGATTGTGGTGGGAGAAAGATCTCTCAGGTGTAAGCTCACCTCACATCCAATGCAGCATAACTCCTGGGTGCCAGTCAGAGGGACTGTCCCCCTCTCCTACCCACACTGGCTGTGCTTCCTTCACATCTGGTCTGGTGACCATGATGCCAGAGGGTGAGCTGCAGCCACTCCTCACTGGCAGGCAGCAGCAAGAACAGGCTGCCCCGTAAAGGAGGATAAGCAGGAGCCAAGGGTGACCGTAGTACAGGCAGTGTCCTTGCCAACCAGGGCATAGTCCTGCCGCACCTGCATAGCAGTCCCACACACAGCATGGTCTATCCAGACAGCACAGTCAGAAGCAGCAGAGACAGCATCAGAGTGGAGACAAAACTAAAAGGTAGGTCTGAAGTCCATCCAGAAGACAGCACTGGAGACAATCAACATCAAACACGGGTCTGAATCCACCCAGGAGACAAGAACACAACCTACAACACAACCCAGACAAGAACTGGCTGCCCAGGCCTAAGCTTAAGATGAGCTCCTAGACCAATGGGCTGCAGCTATGGGTGAAGGTCCCAGGTGAGGCTGGTCAGAGCAGTTAAGGCGTATTAGTTCTCTCAAGGCACTGGCATTTGTATCATGGAAAAATAAAGTACTAAAGAAGGCTGCACAATCACTAGGAACGATTGCAACTATAAGGACAGGTTACTTGGCTCTAGTCTCTTCAGTGTATGCACCAAATACACTTCTGATTTATAAATTAAAATATAATTTAAAGAAATAAATTGATGAGCTTATCCTAGTCTCCTATTGCTGAAAACAGTAGCTAATATACCCTGACTCCCTCCCACTCAGGTTTTAGGCAATGATTCATTAGGGAAATAATGGCAATAATGCACTGATTTAAGTCCTCTTATCTGCTGGCAGATCTTGCCAACTGGAATTGTGCATTGGTGTCTCAAGTCAGTGGTTGGAAAACATGATGAGGCATTTACAGCTGTCCTTTACCCCATGGTTAGTAAAAGAATAACAGACACCTGCTTTGTTAAACCTGAAGGATATGAGACTGCTTGAGAGGATTCGAGTAACTGCCATAAAGGCAGGAGTTCAAACCAATGCAGGCAGACGACATTATGGAATAAAGCTCTTCTGGGAGGGTGCATGTGTGTGTCTGCCTGCATTTGTATTGAGGGGAAGAGAAGTTCTTCCAGTCTGAGAAGAGAACAAACAGGTGACCGGTCTACAGTTAGATTTTTGGATATAAGCAAAATTTTTGAGGAAGACAGGCTAAAGGTAGAAGAATAGAGGGGTTTGGAAATTCATAGGCAGGCTAATGGGCTTACAAGGCATTCTGCTGGTTCTTAATTTTCAGCCAAACCACCTCAGGAAGGAGACTAGGAACCATGAATCTCCAAGAAAAAAAATGAGTCAAAGACAATTTCCAGAGGGATGAAGAAGGAGGTATAAAGAGTGCAAGGTCTCTCATGGACACAATTTTAACTTCAGCTTCAAGGGACTTCGCTCTTGAAATGGCAGCAACTGTTCTAAGTTGGATGTCTAATTCACTCCATGTAATGGATAGGGCATGTATAGGTTTTTGAAAGGCATTCACAGCAATCACTATGCTGGGTATAGCAGTGACTAAGCTAGGGATGCATACAAGAATTTGACCAAAGAGCCATTTTTTCATTGCTTTTCCTCCAGCATCTTACCACAGAGAGGGAGAGGGACTGAGATTTGAGACCAAAGCAAGCAGGCACTTTGTGTCCCTGCTGGACACTGGCACCTATCCAGCTCCTGAGTCTTCAACCACCATGGAGGCATCAGCAGGGTCGTAACTCTCTTTTCAAGCTGTGGGCCCAGAGAGATGCTGAGGCCACCAAGTCCTGCCAAATCACCTGATGCATCTCAGGATGCAACTGAGTTGTTAATATTGTTGATGTAAATGCTTTAATACCAGGATGTACCATGTACCAGTTCTGCCAGCAGGCATCTGCCTTCCTTGCCAATTTGGATCCTCACAAGTGCCTAGTCCTGGACAGAGATTTTATCAAAACCTGGGTGTACAGGAATACAGGGACAGGACAGGTATCTACACACAAAGCATGTCCTCAGGGAAATCAGACCATAACTTCCTGCTAGAAATCCGGCACAGCCTCCAGCTGGATGATACCACTTCCTTCACCTACCCCTGGATGGAAAAGATCAAGCTACTCCCATTTAGATCACATCTGCGTTTTGTTCCAAATGTCTCATAGCTCACTCCTCTAACAACACACCAACTTTCTTCACAGACTACCTACTGGTGTCTGTGGTCCTCTTAGCAGTCAGGGTCATCCTTCCTGGCTTTGTAATTACAGACTGTTGGAGGACTTGGGCTTTATAGCAGCTTTCAGAGTGCTTTGGTGTGAGAGGAGAGGTATGTCTTCCCATCAGCTCAAAGGTCAGGGGATGTAAGGTAGGTGGACACCAGGCTCTTGCTTTGACTACTAAGGAGGAGGAGAAGCAGCCACTAGGGACATGTGACAAGAATAATTGGAGCTGGAGGTCTTAGATTCAGCAAGGTACATGGCTGCCCAACTCTGCAGGGAGTGTTGGGAGATAGAGGATGAACTCTGGACCTTGCGGGGCTGTCAGGGCACTTTCGTACAGTTGTGCATCCAAATCCTTTGAGAGCTGGACTGCAGAAGATACTTAATTTCAATGTAAAAGCTATCTAATAAAACAAAACATAATACAAGGGGAAAACTTAAAATCACCCAAGATGCCACATAACTCTGTGTAAACGCTGTGTCCCCTAAGAAGGTGCATTCAGATGAATCAATGAGATTCTATTTCTCAGGAATTAATAATAAAGGTTTCTTACCATGAGGCTCATAATTCTAACACTCTCAGCAGAGAATGCAGTCACCATCTACTTCAAGAGGAAATTCAAATCATCTTATTTTGATCTATCAACATTTCCCTCTACCATGCCAAGGAGGCAGAGGAACAAAGCAAATGAGGAGTCTCCATTCCTTGTTTGTTGTGGGGAAATACATAAATTGGAAATAAAAACTGGAAAGTCTGAAGATATTACAGTAATAGAGGCCATAAAAAACAAGCTAAAAAGTCTTGTATTTCTTAAATGAGTCAGACTTTTTGGCAGCCTCCCATGTAAGTGATGAGGCCCAAGACTGTTTACCTCATAAGATAGCAAGCAGATAAGACTGCGTAAGTGATGATTAAAGATATAAAAAGCACAACATGAGGTGGCAGCAAGGGACAGTCAAAAGCAGCCAGTCTCAGTGTAACGAAAAATATAAGGCAGATAGCCCATGCAGACACTGAGTACACAGAGGTTCAAGGACTGAGAGTGTCACCAAACTGGCAGTGGTACTTCAGGTCTGTACAAATACACAGAACTCTAGTCGGACTCTGTTTCTCCCTGTGTAGGAATACTTCTTTATATTAAACATAGCATTGGGATACCAAAGAAAACAGAAAATGTTAACCATGTAAACCAAAAGCAGCAAAATCATGCCAGCACAGCAGCAATTTTATATACAATTACTGTAGCATATTACAGGTTTGGTAGCTGAATCAGCAGAGCTTTCAGAACGGAAACCCATGAAATGTAAATCTGTGTAAAGCTTATTTGCTATCCCACATCACTTATTTTCTAGAGCTACAAAAATCTGTTAGTGAAGACAACTGAAAGACAGTTTGTTAGACATAGGGTTTTGTTTTATGGTGTGCTTTAATTTTATGGTTCTAACTTTTTGGTTTTCCATGGTAAAGATCATAAGAGCAGTACACTAAGGGAACTTCTTTCTTTATTGTGGTGGCCCCTTTTTCCTGAATCATCTGATATTTTTCAGAAAATGGGAAAACCATGTATTTTTCTGGTAGGTGGTGTACACCTCCATGGAAAAATCACATTGTTTGTCGACATCCCAAGAAGGTGTGACATTCACTAGATTAATGTAGCTCTTGGTGTAGGTAATATTACAAAAACATTTACAAATGTCCATAGAAAAACCTATAAATATTTTAAGTTCTTGTTATAAAGACCAGAGAATGCTTACCAGTAGACAGAGAAAAATTTTCTCCTCAATGTAAACTACTACTTGTTCGTAAGCTTTTTCTGAATAAGCCAGAGAATATATGTTCAAATTAATTAACATGAAATCACAGGGTTTTTAATAGAAAATTAAAAATAAATCAATCGGAAACTGGAGATTCCAGCCTGAAACAAATTTTAAAAAAACCCAACAAAACACCAGAAAAACAAACCTGAATTTAGCTACAGCTAAGCAGCTTCAGATGTCATGGTTTTGCATTCATACCAAAAGAAATAACATATCAGTGCAGCTGATATATATAAGGCTCAAATGAACAAGGTTCCTTAATACAGCAGTAGAAGCAGTCATGTTCCTAGTT
The DNA here is from genome assembly GCA_013401315.1 of Balaeniceps rex. Lineage (NCBI taxonomy): Eukaryota > Metazoa > Chordata > Aves > Pelecaniformes > Balaenicipitidae > Balaeniceps > Balaeniceps rex. The sequence continues at coordinate 67,640 of VYZW01011309.1, forward strand.
TATCTTGCCCAAGGGTCATCTTTTATATTTCCTCGAGGCAAAAAATAATGATTTTCTTTCCAATTAGTGTGAACTGTTGTCTGTATTCACCTGCTACATTTTTCTACTGGTGATCACTGGTTTGATACATGCTGGCCAAGCTGATTTACTTTCAGATCTATCTCATTTAATTTAAGGAAGTGAGAAAATGCCAACAGCTGTAAGAAAGGGATTACCTGAAACTCTGAATCTAATTTAACAGATTTGGTTCCCCCCCCTGAATTTCACAGATAACTGTCAAAATAGCAATGGCACCAAAACTAGTTTCAGGCATAGTGATTCTTTATAGTTACGCCTGATTGTTATGGCAAAAGAAGCAGCAAACTCCCCAGAGTTGTAAAAATCACATGATTCTTCGAGAGCAGCCTACAGTTTTTACTAAAGCAGTATTTTTTACATAACAGAAGCCAAAACCAGCTTGACTTTACTTTTCCATGTAATCTATCCTTTTTTCAACATAGTACATATTTGTCATCTTTTCCATTGTTTTTTTAAAAACAACAAAAAGCAATTTAGTATCTGACTTAAATCACATGAGTTTAGGATACATTAAATGAATTACAAACATTACAACCATAAAGACATTTTAAGTAAGCTTTTTTAAAACTGCCTGAAAAATTAGGGCAAACGACTGTGTGCGTTGTCACTACAATGAAAGGAGAGCTCACTACCTTGGCTTAATTTCCAGAAATTGCAAGTAGCAGGACAAAAATTCAGGTACCTATATGCCATTTTAGGAAACCTAACCTAAAAGCTTAGATGAGCCTTAATACAGGAAGCACGTACATTTTACCAGTGAAGTTCCCTATGGTCTTAAACTAGAAGATGCCCAACACAGTATTTTGATGTACAAGTCCTATAATGCAGTCTTCAAAACTCTTGCCTAAATTAGTGCTTAAGTTTCTTCAGTAAAATTTTCCGCGGCGCTCTGGTTTGTTTTCTGTGCATACCCAGACTATCAATAGGCATGGCGAAGCAGGCCTATAGTTGGTTCTGTGCTAACCCTTATGGAAATAATCAGTCGTGTTTTTTAACAACACAGATCGATGGTTCAGCTAAGCTAACACAACAGAGTAGTCCGACTTTATTTCATCTCCCCCCATTTCCTGGCACTGGTAACATTTTTGTAGGGTTACTTCTGTGCTAGTGTGTCTTCCCTGATCCCCTGGGGTCAGGCGAAGGTGAGGGCAAAGGAAAGGGCAGAATCACGCAGCCGTGGGCAGGGAAGAGCACTGAACTGCCCCTTTCCGAGGAGCTAGCTGCAGTTCAGCTTGGATGCCACATTAACTATACTTGTGTATTGCACTGTAGACTTGAGTAACAGATACAGACCAAATCAAGTGCTGTACCAACACCGTAAAACTAGTCCTTTCATAAAAGAAAATAAGACTAATTTTTTTTTTTTTGCATTTCTTAAGCAATGTCAGTTCAAACTGACAGAGTATTTTCTGAAAAGTAAGGGTATCCTGACTTCCAAGCCCTCCTCAACTTAAAAGAGCTTTAAACTTTTAACCCTCTCTCTCTTCAGGAGCACTCCCTAATGCAGCTCTCCCATCTTCGTGCAGCTGTGTTATGACCCCACAGCACACACACACAGCTCCAGACATCCTGGACAAGGGGATTTGATTTTGACCTGTGTTCCATCATGTTCTGTACATTGCTTTCAGGGTCACTGCAGCATTTTTTTTCTTGTATTTAACATGCGATGCACGAAGCATCTGAAAAGCAGTCTGCAAACTTCATATAGGATGAATACTTTTATCGCTCAGATGCTCACTTTACCCCAGGAAAGTCTGAGGTTTTTTTCTTCAGTATGAAAGCTTTAGAAAAGTGGTATGGGGACATTTGTGTCCATTTACTCTTCAGAATTTTTATAGAAAATGCTAACCAGAACGCAAGCAGGCATTTTTTAATTTTAAATGCTAGTTGCAGTTTGAATCAGCACAAAATTTGTCCTTCATGGAATGAACACTAGCATGATTAAACCAATTTCAGGAGAATGTGTTGTTTTGTAAATATATGATAAAGCAGATGAGTTAGATACAAGGTTGTTGTTTGCTTGCATCATTGTAGCGCTTACAACCGCTTGTAAGCATAATAAGCATCCCACGCACATTTGCAACAAGGAGACAATCCTTGACTGAAACAGTTTATAGCTAATGTTAAATTGGAGAAGTGAAAATAAAGAGATTATAGGTGAGTGACATAAACAGATATGGAAATAGAAGTCAATGTTGTTTAGTTTGCCTAAGGAGAGTTGAAGATCTACTCTGAAGTAAAAGCAGATACCATCATTCCAAATATTTTAGATGTGAATTAAACCACTGTTAAGGCACAAATCCACATGGAAAAAATATCCACCAAAGCTAAACATCCAATTGTGAAATGAAATTAATAGTAGAGGGGAAAGCGACATACAAAGAAGTGGGATAAAATGAGAAAGGTAATAGCTAGAAAGCAAGGGATCTGCAGGTGTGTGTGAAGATACTGCTGACTCAGCATTCTGCTCCCCCACATTTAAGGCCTCCAATCCAGAGAGTGAATCCTAGCAAAACCTATGACATGATAGAGATCATACCTCAGGCAAAGATGATTAAGTATAACAAAAATAGCTGTTTGTGGGAGGGGAGGAAAGATTTCCAATGTGAAATAACTTACCTTTAATGAGTTTCCTGTTAAATAGGTAGATGATGTGACCTTCTGCCTACAAAGTTCCCAATCAACGTTTTATGTTCCACATCACATAGCACCAGAGACCAAGTCCAGGGCATCTCCTTACTGTTAGAATCCACAGACAGGCCTTCTCTTTGGACTAAGTGAGGAAGACAGCCCGTTGGCAGAAGCACTGCAGATTGGCACGTTTCCTCTTGATTTTTGGATGAGAAATACTGTTTCTTTGGCATATGTCCACCTCTGGTTCTGTTTGGACTCTGTCCTGTCTCTCTGCCGAAGCAATCTGAAGCCATAAGACTATCCTTTCTTTTGAGAAGACCTAAATTATGTGGTTGGAAGATTCTACTGCTGCCTGGAGGATGTTGTTTCATCATGGGCATTACTGTTTCACTCAGACCTCAAACTGGTTTTCCACGTTTCTGTTATCACAATACCGTATGATTATGGTTCTTTTTGTTTGCTCTATGCAATCCTGTTTTTCATAAAATAGAACCTGTTCTCCATTAAAAGGGCATTACATCAGTTTATTTAAGAAGATGACTGAGAATTGTACAATTTATCCCTAATACTAATCTCTTGACACAGAATCATGCTCACACAATCACTAACTTTACTGAACTGCCCAGGAGAACAAAAGAAAATCATGATCGAGAAGATGTATCTCTAAATCCGAACTCAAAAGACGTGAGTTAGCTCCATTCTCTGTTGCAGGCTTCCAGTAAGACCTTGAACAAGTCATTTAAGTCACTTGCCTCAGCTCTCTTTCAGAATAGTACCTTACCTTCTCCCAGCACTGATAAGGCAAAGCTGTGTCTGTGTAGGCTGACTACCTACTACAGTCACTCTGCTTTTTTCTAATATCCTGCATGACAGATATTATCAAAGCACAGCAGTCTGGCTTTCAAAATAGAGCCTCTAAAACAGTACAATCCTCATAAAAGACATCTGAACTTATTACACAGTAGCTTCTAAGAGATGTCCAGACATGAGCCTAGGATAAAAGAGCCATTAAAAATATTTGTGTTGTGTAAGTCAAAGACACACTGGTAATTACACTACGAGCTTGCAAGTGTACAGAATAAAAATTATATTATTAAAACTATTAAAAACTTTACTTCTAGATACATGCATAATAGGGAAGAGTTCAATTACATATGTGATTGTAACTTTATAATTTCCCAGTCTCTTAAATACATAGATAATGGTAATGCTTCAAAATGTTTTCTTGAAAAGACAGACATAATTTGCTATTGTGAAACTCCCTGGCTGCATGAAATCCTACCACTCTTCTCATGAGCCATGAAGACAACTCAAAGCTCAGCAGGATTTCTTCCAAATCAGGGTTCCCACTCCTTTGCATCAGATTGAGATGCAAAAACCGAGTGATAAAAACTGAACAGCATTTTTATTCAAGCACACTGAATAAAACCTCTCTTTGAAGTGGCAAGGATGTAGGAAGGGGAAACATACTCGTTTGTTCTAGATACATAAGGTTAAACGCTCACTTTGAGAAATCAGTGAAAACCTCTCTTTGCCACGGCAACCAACTGCCCTTTCAGAGTTTCAAGCCACAGAAAATTCTTCGTCTGCGGCAACTGAAGTACTTGGATGAAAGAGTTTGAGGTATTTTCTCAACAGAAACTTAAACGAGAGAAACATAGAAAACAATCTTAATACGTGGGGAAAATACAGTTTTTATTCCAGTAACCCTGTGACTTCAGCTCAAAATGCCAAACTAAGTCATCTTTGGACAAAGACAGGTTACTCAATGGGTATCTGGGGTTAGAATGACAAGACCAAAGTAACAGATGTTTAACAAAGCTAAAATGATTAGATTCAAAGCCCACTGAAAACAGTCAGAACTTCTCTTGATTTCAATAGGCTTTCAGTTAGGCCTAATTAAGCTCAACCTTTGAAAAGATGGCCAAGAACTCATAGCCTTGCAACACAAATGTTAGGATTTCGATTATGTTTTCAGTTCTTAGTGAAGCTGATAAATTCCCCATGGCTAGGAGCTATCAGTAGGAGAGAAAATGGGACAATTCAGAGAGATGATGTAATCTAGAGATATCATACCCTGAAAAACAGGACCTAGGCGGCACCTTACAGATTTTCTACTTCACACGCAATTGACATTACTTAGGGACAAGGATGGACTAGACAATTTTCTATGAAAAAATGCAAGTGTTCTATTATTTATAGCTTTTAAGAATAAATGAGACGTTTCCAACATTTAAGTATCCTTAATCCTAGCCATTTTTTCTAGTCTAACCTCAATCTCTCATGCTGCAATTTAAACCAATTATGTTTTGTCTAGCTAAACTGAACATGTAAAACAGATACTTCCCTCCTCTTTCAAGTAGTCTTGTATCAGCCCTCAGTATTCTCTCTGTACACAGAAAACACTACCTTCCTTCAACATTTCCTCATCTTTCCTAGAATTCTGATCATTATCACTGCTCCCTGCTGACCCCTCTCCACCTAGTCCACATCCTTCTTGAAACACCATACCTGAGAAGAGGACAAAGTAGTCCAGCGGAGAGCTTATTGTTATAATGGAGCTGCTACAAAATGTGCCTTTTCGCGACGATATAACATTGTTAATTCAAGTTTAGCTTGTGAATCTGCTATAACCTCAAGAGTTATGTAAACCTTCCATATCATATCATATCATATCATATCATATCATATCATATCATATCTTCTAAGTTTATATGATAAGGAGCGTAGATTTAGGCTAGATATAAGGAAGAAATTTTTTACAATGAGGGTGGTGAAGCACTGGAACAGGTTGCCCAGAGAGGTAGTGGAGGCCCCATCCCTGGAAACATTCAAGGTCAGGTTGGAAGGCGCTCTGAGCAACCTGATCTAGTTGATGATGTCCCTGCTCACTGCAGGGGGGTTGGAGTAGATGACCTCTAAAGGTCCTTTCCAACCCAAAGCATTCTATGATTCTATGATTCTATGATTCTATAAAAAAAAAAGTTACTCTTTATCCTGTATTTGCACATAAATGTAGAATATTGCTCTTGTATTTATTATATATTATATATAAAATATATCTTATTCTAAAATATAGTTTATATATTATATATTATAGATAATATGTATTATATAATAATACTTCTAAAATATATAATATATATTATCTATTA
>VYZW01011309.1:73537-85449 GCA_013401315.1 Balaeniceps rex
TATTTATTATATTATTATGTATTTATTATACTTATTATATTTTTTTTTTCCAGGCCTTTTTTTTCCCAGGCCACTTCCTCATTGGAACTACAGACCACTTCTCAATACACCTGCAGAACCTTGCATGTTAGTGCCACCAACAAATTTAATAGAAATATTTTTTGCTTGAAAGGGAACTAAAAAAGTGGATCATTTTTGGACAAATTTTATTTTACAGAGTAGTCTCTTTCTTCATAGCAGTATTTCTTTTAGATATGTTTGTGACTACTAGGAAAGAATTAAGAATTATCTTTAGGGGGTGATCATTAAAGGACAAATGTTATTATTCTAATGAAACAAAGATTGCAGAAGTAGTTGAATAGGCCAAGAGTCTTCAGAAAAGCAGATTTCAGCAGACAGGGAGATGGTAAGTAAAATCATTTCTGAAAGAATTTGAAGAAGAAAGGAGTACAGGTAGGATTACTGAAAGATTATTTTGTAAACCAAACCATTCCATAGCAAAAGACAGATAGCAGGAGTAGCAGAGACCATTATGGCTGGACATATTGAGAGCTCTTCAATAACTTGAATTGAGAGCTCTTCAATAACTTGAAGCAGTGAAGAATGAATCATACAAAACCTGAAAGCTAGGATGAACATAAGAGACCAAGGACATATCGATAAAAGCTAAGATGTGAGGGGATGTAATGTGGCACAAATGGCTATATGAAAAAGTTTAGAAGTAAGAAGTAACAGGAAGACAAAGGGAACAATGAGGACATTATTGAGAAACAAAAGATGCTGAGAAAGTGAAATACATAGAAGATGGAATACTAAACCACTGGCATGGATTTGTCAAGCATGGAAGATATTCAGCCTGTTTAGTTTCCTCTTTCAAAAGAATAAATGGCCTAGTAAACAACAGGTGCAATAAACTTTGATGTTAGCATAATTTTTAAATGTTTGCCTGCACCAGCATCCTAAAGCACAAGGCTAATGAGTCTTAGCATCAGAGGGGTACACAAGCAGTTGGAAAAACTCACTTTCAAACAACTAGTTTTCAGTAGCTCCCTGTCATGATGGGAGAACATTGAACAACTCCCAGAGAGATCTTTCCAAATTCAAATTTTCATTTATTGAAACCGGTCATGATGAAATAGAAAATACTATTGGTGAAAGGATCAGAATTTAAAGTTATTTTGACAAATCAGTAAGATAACTAGCTTCATCTTACTGGGTTTGGACAAAATAGAAGAACATAATAATGTGCAATTGTGAGAAAATAAAATACAGAATACAGAAAATAAGGAATAAGAAACATTTAGCTAGATGGTGGGGACAGAAATAGGCTAGTGTTACAATGGTTTATACAGTGATGTCCTTCCAAAGAGCCATCTCCTTCTAGGATGGAATAATGGGAATGATCCTACCAATCCTATAAATTTGGCTTTGATGAGTCTTCATGGGAAATTCTGTGTCTGGTTTAGGAACCACATGTCTAGCAAGAAACTAGAGACAATTCTGATTTAAAAAAAAAAAAAAAACAACAAAAAACAAAAGGGCAAGAGTTTTGAAAAAGAGGAAGAGGTTTTGAAAAAAGAACAAAAGGCAGTGAGTTAGTTTGTTCTAGAAATGAAGATGGAGGAGACATGGTAAAACTGTCAGAAGAAGGATTATAATCAATTGTTCTTCATGTCCAAGGGAGAAGAAAAGGAAAAAATACTATTGACAGCAAAGATTAAGGTTAGAGAAGCTTTTCAGCAGGGTGGTGAAACACCAGAAGATACTATCTGAAGAAACTAAGAAAATGTCCTTATTGAGAACATTAATAGGCAGTTGAGTTCGTTCTCAGGCATGGTTTAGGTACACTTGATGGAGCCTTAGAGAGGAAATTCATCCTGCATGCTCCCTTTGATCCTCTCTAGCCTTAAATGTCTATATTTTATGGGAAAACATACTGCATTAAAAACGTGGGGAAGTGAAGGAAGGGAGAGTCGTTACAATAGACTGTGAGAGACTGAAAGAGTTAATGTACGTTGATGTCTCAAACATTGTGGCAGTTGGTTGATGTCTCAAACATTGTGGCAAAACAAGTTAAGATCTGCATGGCGGCACCAAACCACACGTGAGAAGTCGGTTGGCACAGAGCGCGGGGAGGCGTGTCGGAGGATGCGCGGTTCCGTATTTCTGATGTGCCTCACAACTCACCATATATGGCCAGAGGTCATACAGAGTTCATTTGAGGAAGGGGCTCACGACCACCCGAAGGACCTCTCATGACCACCCCCCACAATGGCACCTGCACAGAGGATGAAGAACATTCTGGAACAAGAACCATATAAGTCGTCGAGGGGATAGACTTGACGCATTTGAGAGGCGGAGACTGGCTTATAAAAGACACGACTCTGAGAAAGCCAGGAGCGCGCCCACCACCGGAGGATCACCACATCTATCATCATCATCGCAGGATCCAAGGGTGGTGATAACTCTCTCTCACCCCTGCCTCCTTTTCCTCTTTTTCCTTTCTTCTTATGTCAATTAGAACCCACGTTGCCTACCGCTACACTTTCCAAGTTCAGGTTGCCTACTGTTATGCCTGCCGAGTTCAGGTTGTTTCTACCATCAATAAAGCGTTTAATCGATCATTTGGTGTCGTTTCACCTTAATTTAGCCCAAGGGAATCACAGAAATGCCACGATCCTGCCTAGGCAGCCCAGTTTGGATCATGACATAGACAAATTACACAATATTCCTTTTCCAATACTAGGATGAGACAGCAACAAAATACATAATCTTCATCAACATCTAATTTAATTTTAGAATTCCAGATTAGGAGCATCCGCTTCCTAAAGTAGCTCTCTTCAGCCAGTATCATTTGCATAATTACAATGCTAGACAAGGACCACATGCAAGCAACTCTACATTGAACAGCAAAATAGACTAGCAGCAACTTCAATCACAGCTAAATTTCCCATGGCTCTGAGCAACATCAGATAGTTTTGTGGGCCATGTGTACCACAGGTTGAGGACAGATTTAAACAGGTATCTTCTCTCTCTTTTCTCCCAAACAGGGGCTTATCATTGAGTAGTGTTCCATTTTATATTACTGATATGAAGAATGAAATCTGGATCGTTTTACATCATAGCAAACTTAATTTCAATGCTTCCATGCTATTTTCCATTCTGAGTCTTTATCAGTTACATGAAGAACTACCAAGGTTAGCTATAAAAGCCTAATTTAACTGGGTTTTACATGTGTGACTTGTTTATTTTTAAATACGTTCATAATATTATTTTTAAATATGTTTGTAATATATTTGACATGAATATTAATATATTTCTGGTTATACACTTTATGAAAGTGCTACTAAGAAAAAGCAGTTGCAACAAAAAATGTGTAGTTTTTTTTAAAAGAAATGCAAACGCAACAGGACTTCAACTCAAACAAAACATGTTACCCTGTAGATTATAGTACAAGGAAATATAGCTATTCCACTATCTACAGGAGGGCTACCCTGTTGTTCCCTTAATGTAATGAAAACATTATGAATCAAACAAAAAATGAAACACTGATGAGAAAAGGACAGAGTTCAAAGAAAGTGCACATTTCCCTTGTTCACATGAAGATCTATTGTGCATTCATGGATGGAGCCATGAAAAACAGACTTCACTTACTATTCAATTTGGTTTTATTCTAAAACAAGAAGCACTTTCCTACTTTTTGGCAGTAAACGCTTCAATATCTTGGAAATTATAATGTAACTTAAATATTTCAGAGGAAGAAGGGAAAAACCCACGTCATAGCAGTTATCAATTATACAGTAAATGGAAAAAAAGCTAAAACCAGAGCTCCCATATAAAGAAAGAATAAGAATACATTTAGCTAAAATATTCTCGGGGAGTTTAATGTTGCATTATATATCTTTTATGCATTTGGGGATTTACTGAAATAGTTATCCCTAATTTATTCTAGTATGATCATTTTGCTGTAAATCCTCAAGGGGACACTACTATTCTACGATAGGTACTTTAGTAAACTTCCAAGTGTAGACAAGTTTATGGAAGTAACTTGCTTCTGGCCCATTAATCTCTCTCAGTTTCCCTACCTGTAAGAAGAAAAATATATTTCACTGCATGTATTTTGTTCTGAACCTGACCCTAGACACCAAGAGTCATAGCCTGTGTCTTTCACCCTAGGACTGCTACTCAATGGCTTTCACATAAATTGCTTGACTAGTTTTTAGTCAGGCTTTAATCACTAGGCACAGAAATTATTCTGCTATTACATGCCATAAAGAATACCTTTTTCCTGGATTCAAGCAGAACTCATAAACTCAAAACTACTTAGCCCTATCAAGACCTAGGCACTTCCGCACATGCACATGCACAAAAGTTTAGGTAACTTAGAGAGTTCAAAAGGCATTCAGGTAAACAAATTATTTAGTTTCTGGTTTATCTACCTCCATAAACACATATTTAGATCAATGAAAAAATACTTAAATATTTACTTCAAAATGGCATTTGTTAGGTATTTTCTCAATCTTGAATTGCATTACTTTCTAAGTACAATTTTCTGTAATTAAAGTTAGTTTTCAGGGGAGAGATCGCTTTTGGTAAACAGGTGGTTCATGTGTCATCCAATATTTCTATCACAGTGTTTAACTTGGCCAAGTCCCGATTTATCTTTCGGAACTCAATCCAGCCTTTTACTTGGCAAAATGCTTTCAATGCTTTATGACTGCCAAGAGGCTCAGAACACTTGCCCTTTGGATGGGCATCTCAGCTGTGTTCTGACCGCACAGGGAAGTATTAGCAATGGGCCTACCCTGCTCGTTACAAGTGCCGACTATCAAGAGTTGTTACTGGAGTCAGCTCATTTCTCACACTTGCTCTGCTAGGGTGGACCTAGCAGATCTCAATGCTCCCAGAAAAAACTAGATGACACTGTATCATAAAAAGACTTCCTGAGCTTTTTTTTCCAGTTATCTGCTAAGCCAATCTAAATGCAAATTATGTACTAGAGAGTACTGAATGCTGAGGACTTAAATCTTCCAGTGAACGGCAACTGATGTGATATATCCAGGACCTCCTGGCCCTACTGACTTTTGTGTCATATCTTACTGACAGACATAGCAAGGATAAACTAGTCTCTTTTTCCACTGAGTCAAATAGGATGCAGGTTACAATTATTACTTCAAATTTACAAATAGTGAGGTATGAAGATTAGTCAGAAATTAATAAAGACCCTTCCTTTAAAGATCTTACGTACCTGCAAATCATTCTGTGAAACTACTAGCTGGAGAAAATGATGCCATCTCACTGCTCTCTATTCATAGATCTGGTTCTGCTCCTGAAAACCAAGAACCATAGCAAAGACTTTATGTGTGATCCTCTGCCAGTTGCCATCTCCTGATGCCTGTTACCACTACATAGTATGGCTGCAATTGCTATCTATCTAATTTCCATACAGTGGAGCGACACACAATAAAGAAGACAGCAGAGTCGTCTGCCCACTTTCCCTCTCTTGCTAAGCTTTCTGTGCCATCCCTTCCACCATGATCTTCCAAAGTGACTGAGCTTCCTTCCAGTATCTTCTGTAATTCCTGTCTCTCAATGTCGATATAGTCCGCAGTAACCAGAGAAATCCACTTTGACCCAAACGGTATTAGCACAGGGCTGACCTGAATATACCCTGCCTTTTAGCTCATCTAGCACCATGTAATCACCCCATTCTTATCTGGTGCATACTTGCAGCCAGTTGACTATGGGACGACCGAAATTTACTTACATCTGCCTATAGCTTGTTTTTTCTTTCAAGTTCAAAGTGATACAAGTGACAAGGCTAGTAAGGATGGCATCCACTTATGGAACCAGATTCTGGATGTGAAAGAATAATTTTGGATACCGGTGTTAAAACTGAGCGTCTTGCTTTTCACCTTGATTGTGATTTTGAGAGCCCCATTGTTTACTTACTTATATCCAATAAACCACAGTAAATAAAGTATCTAAGTTACTTACAGGATAATACAGACAAGAGTCTACAACAGAATCCCAGCAAAGAATAAGTAAATCAAATTTCAGTTGTGTTGTGGTTTAGCCCCAGTCGGCAACTAAGCACCACGCAGCCGCTCGCTCACCCTCCCTGCCCCCAGTGGGATGGGGGAGAGAATCGGAAGGGCAAGAGTAAGAAAACCCACGGGTTGAGATAAGAACAGTTTAATAATTGAAATAAAATAATAATAACAATAATAGTAATAATAATAATAATAATAATAATAATAATAATAATAATAATTGTAATGAAAAGGAGAATGAGAGAGACAAACAAAACCCAGGGAAAAGAAAACAAGTGATGCAACTGCTCACCACCCGCCGACCGACACCCAGCCAGTCCCCGAGCAGCGATCGCTGCCCCCCGGCTAACTCCCCTCGGTTTATATACTGAGCATGACGCCATATGGTATGGAATAGCCCTTTGGTCAATTTGGATCAACTATCTTGGGCTGTGCCCCCTCCCAACTTCTTGTGCACCTGGCAGAGCATGGGAAGCTGAAAAAGAAAGTCCTTGACTAGTCTAAGCATTACTTAGCAACAACTAAAACATCAGTGTGTTATCAGCATTCTTCTCATGCTAAATCCAAAACACAGCACTGTGCCAGCTACTAGGAAGAAAAGTAACTCTAACCCAGCTGAAACCAGGACAAGTTGTTACATTTACTACCTCTCAGAAGCTTTGCTTCCAGAGTGAAAACTAAAGCATGGGGGTACTTCTTTATGGTATACACACACAGAGAGTGATCCAAAGACTTTTCATGCTGAGTGGAGCTCCCTAAAGCTGTCAAGAAGAAATGTGAGGCAAGGCGTTCCCTGAAGTTTCACCCGTCTAGAGATGGACAGTGTGAATCAAGACTACAGGTACCTAACATCTAGCCTTCCCACTCTGTAGGCAAATGCTTTAACTACTAAGATATATAAATGAAACTGCCAGTCCTCATTACCTGGTTGTGATTTTTAAACTGCCACATGTACTGCTTCATGTAGAATGCTGAGTAGCCTTCATCTGCTCAGTCACTTGTACTGTATCAATCCCATCTGGAATTTGGGAGCTGCTTGTCTAAGTGTCTGTAACTCACATGGTTTTAGGCACCTACTTCTTCAGGTAAATGCTATTTTGAGCATACCAGAAGGCAGAACCACAGCCAGTTAGGGAATATTCAGATTCAACAGAGAAGTACCCAGGAGGCTTAAGCAAACACAGCGTAGAAGTTACTAAACATGATTTTTCATTTCAGCTTTGAACTTCGCTGTTTGAAGCTTCTCCAAACCACTTGGAGCTAGCTCATGTATTAAAAAGACTACAGTTTTTTCAAGAAACATTATTGATCTCTAACTATTGATTACAATCTGCAACACTGATAGGAATGCACATGTGAGTAGACCTTTGTGCACAGAGACCAATTTCTCAGGATAAAGTGATCTGTACATACTAAATTACATGGTTTGGCTTCTAAACTATGATTTTGGCTAGCTACTCTCCTCATCTGACAACGTTAACTAGCAGTAAAAAAAACCCCAAACAACAAAACAAACGGAACCCATTGGCAGCTATATCATTTAACAATCAGTTAACAACACGGAGATTGGATTCCAGACAGAGAGAGTAGTATCACTTTCAGTTTATACATACAAGGAATTATGAAACTTAGACTTACTTCCCTGGTTCATTTTTATTTATTTTCAATTTTTTTTGAATTTATCACTGCTAGCCAATATAAACTTAGTATCTAGAATCTTAATTTAATAAGGAGAAACTGAAAACTTTGAATAGCATTTATCCTAGCAAGTTACTGGGAATCTTGACAATTCCCATGAAGAAACCAATGGGAAACTTAGATAAAACAAGATCTTTAGAGAAGCTAAACCGAATTCAAATACTCTGTAAATAATTGCTTGAGTGGGGCTTTCTATGCTATTAATATTTTCTGTGCTATATAGGTACAGAGCTAATCTTGTACCATTGAGCAGTTCAAGTGGACTTACAAGCATCAGTGTCCTTGCATTCTTTTGCCTACAATCCCACACTCTCTCAAGGGAAAGCAGCAGTTTCCAGAAGACAGAGCAATGCCACACAGCTCTATAAGTAATTTTCCCATAATTGTGTACATTGAGGCAGAAGAAATAACAAGGAAGTTGGCAGAGTCTCTATTCCAAAATATTCCCCTCTAGATAAGATACACTCACGGTCCTTGTCTCCATTAACTGCTAAATTAACAGCATCTAACAGAGCTAGGTAGAGCCATAATGCTGAGGACTGCACGCGTAGCAATTTCCTCACTGTATGAGTACGGGACATACACTGCAGTAAGCAGTACCAATACACACCTCTCCTTTCCTCTTCCCAGGCAACCTAGCTAATAGGACCTAGGCATCCTCTAGAGTCAGAGTAGGGCCATTGATTGGAAATTATAGCTCAGTGTTTACATTTAAGATGAAGGAGAAGTAATATAATTGATCTGACCTCACTAACATGTAAGATTTTAGGATAAGCTTAGAATAACAAACATAGAAGTGGATGAAACAGGACAAAGCTCCCCAGGGTTCAGAAAAAAAAGTGTCTCACTTTTCATTCGTCTCTTCACAGCTAGTGACAACATCAGGCTCACTCATTTGCTACAGCCTTCTACTTAAGGCACCGGTGCTTCTACCTACTTAGGTGTCTAAATAAGTTGTCATTCAATATGTTTCACCCTCTTCTAGCATACTGTTAGTTTTCAAGAAAGGTGCTTTTTGGTACATCCAGCCTTCTCCCCAGTTTCTCCCATCTTTTGAAGTCCTGAAACCTAGTGTTTCTACTAGGGTCCTGTACTAGAATCTTCTCAGGGGAAGAAAAAAAAAAAAGACAAATACAGTTATTTCCTGCTCACTATAAAGCTTGGACCTTTTACACTTCCCAGATATACCTTAAAATACCTTGTTTTCTTTGGAAAGCAATAAATTACAGGGTTCCACCTAACTCCAACACAAAACAGATACAAGACTTATCTTTTCATCAAGACTTTTTTGTTAGTTAACCTCTCTGCAGGTGTGCCAAATCACTCATTTACCAGATACTCCTCCAGATGCAGCCATAAATGCTCATTAAGCTCACAGGTTAACTATAAACCTTTTCTCTGCTAGTGGAAGATAATGTAGGGTTGGGTGTACATCTGATCACGTATTGCTTTATGAAACAAAGATCATTCTTAGAAAATCTATCTCCTTAAAAATAAAAGCTTTTTCTGAGAAAAGGGAATGGCAGCACACATGAACTAGTAGGATTTTTACATGATATTTGATACACTGTATGCTGGGAAATTCTCAGTTCCACTAAGAAAGATGTGGATTATTCTGAGAAACATACAGAAACAGTGAAATGGATAATGATAAGTTACTTGGAGGGAAGATGTCAGGCTGGAGGAAAGTTCTTCGTAAGTGTTGCTGAGTACACTATTAGTATTGGTCTCATTAATATTTCCATTCGTAATCCTGATACCAAAAGCAGCAATGTGGTTATGGAACTTCTGAAGATGAGAACATTATATCATAAGAAATGAGTCATTTTGATGACCAGAATAATTGCTCTCAACTAAAATGCTAAGTACACATTTTTGGGACCAACAAGTATTTCTGCTCTAACTTTGGAATCTGCTAGTTGAAAACAGAGGAAAAGAAAGATCTAAGTGACTTAGCAAAGCCACAGAAATAATTTCGCCAGGAAATAGACAAATACAATCTTCATCAAAGGTGTTTAGTGCAGTAATGTAGTCATTAACGTGGCTGAACAAGGTCTTCCATATAATTTTAGTAATCAAGTAAGATGAAATCAAACTTAAAGAGATCTAGACAAGAACTATGAGAATGAGGAAGTTAATTAATTTTTGACTTTATGACAGAAAGCTTTGTTTTATTTAGCTGTCATATGGAAGGCTTAGAGGTGACATTATTGCATTCTAGAACTACATAAAAGAATAAACATGGTAGAAGACAAAGAATCTTTTCAGCTACAGATGATGCTGAAGGAAGAACAAGTGTGCCTAAAATGACTCTGTGAATATATGTAGGCTGAAAATTAGGTTTTTAATAATCAGAAAAATTCTATTTGGAACACCCTTCCAGTAGTTCAACTGGATTTTAAATGAGGTTTATTAGTTTACCAGTGAGATTACATGCTACTGCCTGAAAAAGCAGGGAAATAAACTTGTTAACCCAACAGTCCTTTCCAGTCTTATTCTTCCCATTATTAGAAAAAGAATTTGTCTCGGGCAACATGTTGATGAGCAGAGTTTTGTGATCACTGTGAATTAAGTCTTCAATGGGTCTATTAATATCAACGCTGACAGCTAGCTCAGAGATTGTCCTGTGGGCAGGAAGCCTCAGCCTTGTAAAAACAAAGAATTTTTTGTTTTTCATTTCAACAAATTCTGCAGGCCACATGGTTAGAAATTGCAGCCTCTTTTCTCCATTTCCGACACTCACAAAAGTCTATCGTGAATATGAAGAAGCGAGTTTTGACAACCGATTAAAAAGTCCGAAGAGCAGAAATTGCGTCAAGGAACTACAACATGCAGCAGCTTTGAGCCTTTCCCCACTTTCATGTTGAACTGCATAGATATGGAGACTGTGAAAGATTCGGTAGGAGCATGTGCACCGCTAACAGAGGAGCATCACAGTCTTCCTGAAAGCCATTTTTGGCAAGCGGTGGGCTGTCCTGAAGTACAATTATTTTTATGGCCAGTCTTGATGGTTGCTTCCAACTGAGTTATTGCTGACTTGAAGGTGTGTTTACAGACAGCTCTCCTCAAACCCAGTACATACATTTGTATACATACTTGCATACTGACACGGTAAGTCTGGAAAAACCACTACAGATAAACATACAAGAATCATCCAAAGTGCTTCTGTGTACTGAGATAAGCCCACTCATGTACTCGGAAAGACACAACTTTGCTGTAGTAACCAGGCTTGCAGTTTCTTGATGCTCCTCTTCAGGATGGATTTGGCTCAGCTGCATCCCCTCACAGCAACCAAGTGCCACGGCAGAACATGGATATTCCTATCTTCTGTATTTCCTTGGTGTCTGCCTCCCTCTCTCCTCCTCCTTTATGCTCCGCTGCTCTCTCCTCTTACTATCCACCTCCCTTGGAGCACTGCCCTGCCACAGGCCCGCACACGCACACCAGGGAGGCCAACCAGGGCTGTGCTGGGGTGTCATGGAAGGTCCCCTGGCACAGCAGGCACACTCTGGCCGGCTGCCTCCCTCCGGCCCAAGCACCCACTGCTCCTCCAGCTGTAGCAGGAGACACCTGGTAGCTGTCTTCCCTCAGCAAAGGTGGGCTGCTCTCCTCCACATAAGCCTCTGGCACAAACCGGCCTCCTCTGAGCGCACAGTTTTAAATACCCCTAAGCCTCCCTACCCCTGAGGTGGATCCTCCTCCCCTGCCTTCCTCTGGGCCTCCCAAAGGCCCCAGCTAAAGGAGGAGGCGAGCGCTGGCCCTCGCAGGGCCGTGCGGGCCCTCCGCACCCCTTCGCCTCACCCCCTGCCGGGCCAGGCCGCGGCCAGGCCGAGGCGAGGCGAGGCCGCGGCACGCCCGCCCGCGCTGCCGCTGGAGGGCAGAGCGCGGAGGGGGCGGTGGCGACCGAGGGGCGGGCACTGCCGGGGCCGCATCCCCAGCCTGTGAGCATGCAGCGCCGGGAGGAGGGCTTCCTCGGCCGGTCCGGGAGAGGTTCAGACTGAAGTTAGTGCCGGGGAGGGAGAAGAGGGAGCGCTGCCGGAAGCGGCAGAGGGGCTGGGAGCCCGCGGGCAGCATGTAGCTGGGTGACAGCCACCGGAGCGCGCCGCCTCCGCCGCCAACGGCCGTCTGTCTTGCTGCTGGCGCGGCGGGGGGCGGGGGGGG
>VYZW01011310.1:22952-33928 GCA_013401315.1 Balaeniceps rex
AATGCTGTAGCCACGCAGGGGAAGCGCCCCCCCCCCCGTGACAGTGCTGTCCAGTCCGCACGGCTGCCCATTAACCCCTCTGAAGCATTTAATGTCGGCGACGCGTGCTGTGTTTGGCAGGGCTGCTCCCGGTGCCGAGAGCAGCAGCTCGCCGTCGTTTCAGCGAGTGCTAAATGCGGCGAAACGTACGTTTTCAAGAAGCGGCTCTCGCCGGAGCCCTCCCGCCTAGGGCGATGGCCCGGAGTACGCAACTGTTTTCCGGCGGGGGGGGGGACGGGGCGGGACGGACGACTATCTCCGGGGCGCGCCGCCCCATTGGCTGTGCGGCGCCGCCGGGCGGCACGTGACTGAGGGGGCCGTATTGGTCGCGGCACTAGTGCAGCCGCTGGGCGCGGGTGGGGCCGCTGGTAGCGGGATTGAAGCACAAGCGATTGCGGAGATGGGGTGAGTGAACGAGTGTGTGCGTGCGGCGGCGCAGGGCCGCCGGATCCTGGTGTCCTTGCTGCGGGGGGAAATCGAGGACGGCTCCCTGCGGTGCTCAGCCGCGCCTGTGACGGAGGCAGCGGCGCCGGAAAGGGAGAAAAAACCGCTTTTGTGGTTAAAATATGCGAAAAAGAAAAAAAGGCTTGTTGACATAAAGGGGCGGGGGAGGTGGGGAACCGTATCTAAGGAAAGGAGCATCAGATAACAAAGAATGGAAGGGATATATAGCGAGCAGGGCTGAGGTCGTCCTGCCCCCTCGCGCTGCTACAGCGGCAGCTGCTGGCGAGGGTCACAAAGCCTCTACCGCTGTGTCCTGGTGCGGCTGTGCCGCCCTGCAGCGATGGGGAGAAGGGGGAGGGGAGGCAGGATTTCAGGATGCGCAGCCCTTGCCTGTGGGGTCGGAACGTGAACGTGTTCCTCTGGGGATGATGTACGTCCCGTTGTGAAACGGTAAGGATCTCCCTTGCGTGTGGCACCAGCCTGGCATTGTTACAGGACGCGGCGGTGCCGCCTCTGTGCTTCACTGCAGCAGCTTTTTCTCTTCGCTGGAAAATGAGAGCTGTAATGGGAGGGGAAGCTGGGCTGTACTGCTGCACTCAGAAATGCACTGATAGGTGGCCAACTGCGAGCTATGTAGCAGCAGAAATATTGAGGGTTCTTATAAGATGAATGTTGTATGTTTAACGAACCCTAAAATTCTCTGACTTCTTAAAAAATTATTTAACATTGCAAAGGTATGCTTAGATCTGTGATTTAACCTGAATGCTCTGGGAAATGTTAATGGGTGGGTCCTTTTTCTTTGTCAGATATGCAGCTTTTATTCTAGTAGTTAGGTCATTGCCATCAAAATACACCTTGGTTTTGCAAAAACAAGATTTTTGGAAGATATATGCTGTCGAATTATTTGATTGTATTTACTATTTGAGTCAAAACTTAAAGTCTTTTCTGTTGACTTAGGTGTAGGACTTTGACTGTGAACTGTAGGGAGCATTTTTCATTTGATAGTTTTCTTCAGTGGATCAGCAAAACTCAGTTTAGACTGGTTTGGATAGTCATATGTTGAAAGATGCCTTTTAAAGGTGTAGCAGGAAATGTGCAACTCTTTAGTTTGTATAGAAGTATTTTTATTAAATTGCTGTGCATAGATGAATAATACAATATAGATTAATTCCAACTTAAATCTTTTGCCTTCCTCTGTTGTTTGTTCTGTTAAAAGTGCACCTTATTTTTATACTTTATTTTTACTATTTAGTTCACTTTTTTGTTATTTCTAATGCACTTAATTTCTGAATATTTTATCAAAATTACAGTTCTTTGAAAATACACAAATATATGCACTGAAAGTAGTTTCCTGGAACCAGACTTCTGTATTTTTAAGGAGACTCCAAGAAACTGATAAAACATTTTTTTTCCTCCTCTTTAGTTCTGTTAAATGCAACAATGCACAAAAAAGGTTTGACAAAGACAACTCTTACTGAGTTTGCAATGAAGTCCTTGTTACTAAAACTACAAGCTCGTGAACAACCAAAGAACAGTTTTCAGTGATGGCTGTTTTCTACTCCTTCCCACATCTCTCTGACTGATGACCTGGGCACACTTAATGCAAAACGAATGAGAATAGGAACTGAAGGTACGAGATTTGTAACACTGCTGTTCCATTCATGGACACTCTTATTCCATACTGTTTTCTTAATTCTGTTTAACTATACCCAAAGCCTTAGAGCCCTTTTAGTGTCCTCATTATGTCTATGTGCCCACATAGCCCAGATGAGGAAACAACCAAACAAAATAACCTCCATTCTACTGAGTAGGCATTTTTGGGTTTGTTCTTCGATGCATATAGGGATAGGAAGATTAAATAGGTTCACAACAAAAGCCATTTTAGTAAGGCTTAGGCATGCTACCAGGTGGAAATATTGTGATTTTTTTTTTTTCAGTGTGATACTGGAAAAGGCACGAATATTGTTGTGCTCTGTCTGGAAAGAATCAGGATAAATGGGCTTTTATGATGTGAAGAGGATGGAGTATTTTTTCAGTGAGTATACAAGGAGAGTATTAAAACCTGTGAAGGATAAGTATTTTTAAATTAGCAGGCCTGGAAAACTTGCCCCAAACTGAACTGGATAAGGCATGTAGATGTGGTGCTTAGGGATATGGTTTAGTGGTGGAATTGGTAGCGCTAGGTTAGTGGTTGGACTTGATGATCTTAAAGGTCTTTTCCAACCTAAATGATTCTATGATTCTATTCTAAGACAGTCTCTGTCCCACTGATACTTTGATAAATTCTTAAATGCCAAAAAAGACTTGGAAGACTGCTGATATTTTGCCAGATTTGTAAAAGGACAAGCAGAAGGATGTCTAGATATAAACCATTTAACCTGAAGTCAAGATTCGGACAGAAGAGTGGAGAAGCTGATAAAAGATTCAGGCAACAGAGCAATTGAATTAATGCAAATCAGCATGGTTTGATATATTAAAAAAAAAATGGTGAAACAAACCTTACTTGATTTTCTTGATGTGTAAGTGTATTGATAAAAGTAACTATATAAAAATTGTACATTTATGGCTGAAATTAATGGGTGGAGCTGGCTTACCCTAGAACAGCTGTGCAGGGTTTTTGCCTCTGTCTGTCAGCCCTGCTTGTCTTTTGGAAATACTTGTATAATAGCTGTTGAACCATTGCGGTTAATGGCCTAGCATATTAAGTTAAACACATGCTTATTTCAGATTACATTAGTAGTCAGGCAGGAATCTGTAGTGGTTCAGTATCTGCTATGTGAGCAGCTGAGCCCTCCTCTCTTCCCTGGGTGGGAACCTTGCAGAGATGGGTAGGGCAGGCACTGTTCCAGCCATCCTAGCGTTAGCAGTAATCTCTTGCAAGTCAGAACCCTTAGACTTAGTACTTCAAAAAATGTTTTGAAATGTGTTAAAAGGATTAATAAGGAACTAATTTGAAAATCTCAGAAATATGCTTTAATGACAGTATGATCTATCACTGAATAAGTTTTGTTTTTTTTCCTGAATTCAGTGTGATATGCTCTTGAAGAAACAATTCCCCATTAGTCACCTGGGAGTGAATTACAAAACTAACAGAATAGTAAAGAGTAATAAGGATGAGATATTTGGCTTAGCACAGGATAGTTGGGTAAAATTTGTGGCTGTAGAAAGAAATCAGAGTTGATAGTCCTTTCTAACAGTACTAAATTATAATCTAGATATTAATGAACTGTAGGCACAATTATCATAATTTGTTATCTTAAGAATAGCAACTACACTGTGAAAAAATCTTTGGTCATTAGCATATCTGCTTACCAGTAGTAGTGGTGGCAGAATGCTAAATTCTGTTTCCTTATTAGTGAGTCAGACATCCGATTTATTGCTCTTTCAACAAAGTTCATAATCCAAAATCAGTGTAATGAACTGGAGCCCCAGTTGACTTCAGTATTGTTTAGATTGGGCCTTACTGGAGAAAATAGTTTTGTTTTTTTCCACTGATTTTTGTTCTCTGAAGTAGCTATACAACTTATTCACTAACAAAACAAAAAAATCTGCCTTAGTTACCATGTGTGACTGAATAATTGTTCAGTTGAAGATTTTTAAAGTTGAAACAAATAGGTTATAGTGAAAATATTGTCTGTATGTATAGACAGTGTTAGTACTCTGTTGAGAAAAAGACATGTTAGGGTTTTACATTTTAAATTATTCTTTAACCTCTGTTCTGAAAATACTAATTTGTTCTACAGGAAGTTCTGGTATTAATAGCATTTATGACTGAAAAAACCCTAGTAATAGAGGCTGAAATATTTCCATAAGATGATTTAATTACTATATCATAAATTGTTGAGCTTGGGGTTCTTAAGCAGAACCTCTTCAGGGTATGTTGAGTATATTGTTTATTGATTTCGAATAAAAAAAGAACACTGATAAATATAGAATTGTAAGTTTTGAGAGAATATTGGTGGTTTTGCCTATCTCTATGGGGATTTCAGGCTAAAAAGAGCACATCTAAATTCCTTTTTCCTGTGCAGTTATAACTAATAAACTTTTCTTAATGTAGAAAAATGCATGTCTAAATCTTAACGGTACATTTGCATAAATTTATGCTGATGATTAATTTTGGTTTTAGTGTCTGAAAGAGTTATATCCAACTCGAAATTCTGCTTTGATATGTGTATTTATGCAAACTGCTGATTCAGTACAGCATAGTGAAATTTCTTGTCATAATTTCATTTTACTTTGGTAAGAGTTTTCTTCTCCTCCATCTCCGAAGAATGAGAAAATGGGTTAGGGAACTAGGAGACCTAGATTCTAGGTGTTTCTTATATTGATGGAGTTAAAGCCTGAAGTTCCTACATCCCCAGAGTTATTTCTTGGAGTAAATCTAGCAATAGGGGTATCTCCATTCTTCCATTTGAATCTGGACCACTCTGCAGAAAGAAACTCAGACTTAGAGTGCAAAAGGGAGCTTGACTCTCAATCATAATAGTGAACTTACCAAAGATGGGTTGTGTTCTGTGTGCCATGTATTTTTCTTTGGGTTGGATAAAGTATGAAATTGGTATTAGAACAAACAATTCTTCCTCTTTCCTTTCCCCTCGACTCCCCAGTATGGTGATTTCATACCTGGAGTGAAGAGTCGTATTTATTCTTGATTAAACTGATTCTGGCCCCATGGATCTTGAATATGTTTCTGTGTATGTGTGCAGTGTTACAGCTTCAGACTAAAGGGCCAAGTGTAAACCATTCCTTGCTTTACTTTGGACTTGCTATATGGTATCTGCTGCGAATGAGGAAATACCTTGTCTGGCTGAAGAGGGCCTAGAGCAAAGTTTAGCTTATTGTCCATTTGGGCATCTGTTATTTAATAAAAATTGGAGATGTTTTGGATTACCCAGCTTGTGGTAATCAACTAATTCAAATAGCTTTTTTTTTTTTAATCTGAAAACCTGTGGAGTAATAACATGTGAATAAATCAATAAATGACTCCTAGTCAAAGGTAAAATACTGTCTCTTAGCACTGATGTCCCACTTACATGTTATTAAAAAAACCCAACTGTCGTGGTTTAGCCCCAGTCGGCAACCAAGCACCACACAGCCACTCACTCACCCTCCCCCCACCCGGTGGGATGGGGGAGAGAATCGGAAGGGCAAGAGTAAGAAAACTCGCAGGTTGAGATAAGAACAGTTTAATAATTGAAATATAATAATAATAATAGTAGTAATAATAATAAAAATAATTGCAATGAAAAGGAGAACAAGAGAGACAAACAAACCCAGGGAAAAGAAAACAAGTGATGCAACCACTCACCACCTGCCAACCGACACCCAGCCAGTCCCCGAGCAGCGATCGCTGCCCCCCAGCCAACTCCCCTCAGTTTATATACTGAGCATGATGTCATATGGTATGGAATACCCCTTTGGTCAGTTTGGGTCAGTTGTCGTGGCTGTGCCCCCTCCCAGTTTCTTGTGCACCTGGCAGAGCATGGGAAGCTGAAAAAGAAAGTCCTTGACTAGTGTAAGCACTACTTAGCAACAACTAAAACATCAGTGTGTTATCAGCATTCTTCTCGTACTAAATCCAAAGCACAGCACTATGCCAGCCTACTAGGAAGAAAAGTAACTCTAACCCAGCCAAAACCAGGACACCAACAAACATTACACAAAAGGAAGAGGGTGCTTGGAAACTTATATTAGGTAGAGGAGAAGGTAAAAATACATTTTAAAAAAATTTGTTCTTCGGATTTGCTTCCAATTTTCCTATGCTATGTGAGTTGTAGCAACAAATTGTCTAAAGACAATCTTTAATTCTCCTCTGAGTCTTATCAAGTCAATTCAAATTAACAATTTGCTGAATAAGCCTCTTATTTTTATTATTTGAAAGCATTTAATATTGTTTCAGCTAAGAGAATTTTGGTGGATTTTATTTAGAGCTCATTTCTTTAAAGAAAAAAAAATCTTTATTATTGGGTATGTAGTAAGTAAAACTTTTTTCTTTGTGAAATATAGCCTTAAAGTTGGTTTTGTAGAGAGTTGACAGCCACTTCATTTAAGATGCATTACTTGCCCCTCCCCTTCAGTAACTGGATCCTTACTCATTTAATACATGTATGTTTAAGCTTATTTTTCATATAAAACAACAGAGCTATCCAATTGCTATTCTTCTACTGTAGCTCTTCCCCTCATTCATTTTTCTACATTTTCTTTTTTTGTTTATACATCTTGTTAATGTGGCTAATTGTTTTAACTTTGAAATGCACGAGTGAGAATTTCTCAGTTGACGGAAGGAAAATGAAGAACCTGATATTTTTATATCTGACCTTGCATGCTGTTGTGGTTTAACCTTGGTAGGCAGCTAAGCCCCACGTAGTGGGATGGGGGAGAGAATTGGAAGCTGCAACAGTGCGAAAACTCGTGGGTTGAGATAAAGACAGTTTAATAGGTAAAGCAAAAGCTGCAGCACAAGCAAAGCAAAATAAGGAATTCATTCGCTACTTCCCATTGGCAGGCAGATGTTTAGACATTTCCAGGAAAGCAGGGCTTCTTCATCTGAATGACCCCCCTTGTTCCTCCTTTCCCCCAGCTTTTATTGCTGAGCATGATGTCATGTGGTATGGAATATCCCTTTGGCCAGTTGGGGTCAGCTGTCCCGGCTGTGTTCCCTCCCAACTTTTTGTGCACCCCCAGCCTACTTGCTGGTGGGGCAACCCGAGAAACAGAAAAGGCCTTGATGCTGTGTAATCACTGCTCAGCAATAACTAAAACATTGGTGTGTTATCAACACTGTTTTGGTCACAAATCCAAAATAGCACCATACCAGCTACTATGAAGAAAATTAATTCTATTCCAGCCCAAACCAGTACACATACTAACCATGGATTAACATAATGTAAGAAAAAGGTACTCTAGCTAGAATTGACATGCATGTAAAATATGGCACACAGCGGCTTCTGTCAATTAGATGTAAATGAATGTGTGATATACTTGAGTTAATTTCTAACATGCCAGGTGCAACAAATGAAAAAAATAAGTTCACTCTTTATGCAATGTAGTCATAGAGCCTCATATAAACCAACAGATTCTATCAGTATTACAATACAATGTCATTTTATAGCACTTAGAAGCGAAAACATTTTAAAGTTATCCACCTTCGCTTGGCCAGGATTGGCCATGTAGTGTATGTTCTGAAGAGAAATGTGAACTGTAGCTGTTGGTTTTATTAATTAGAATGGCAAACTAGTACTTATCAAATGAATACATGCATGAAATGAACCATAAACAATTTGCCTTTCTGGATATTTATTTTTTTTACAACTCTTTGACAGCTATCTGCCTTTTAGGTGGAACTGCCTGATAATAATAAGTACAGAATCCATGGAATAGAATAAATATTTTGGATTGTCTTCATATCTCTAAAAGTAAGGTCTCCTGTCTAGCATGACCACATTAGGAAAAAGAAATTTATTAATGTGTGGTGTCATGTGTGTCCGCCACCTGTACTGTCATTGAAGTCACAATTCCACAAACGGCAGATTTCTTTCTTGGCCCTTCTTTAATGATGAGACATGTTTAGGACATGAAGTTTTGTTTCCTGAAAGTGAAATAAACTTGCCATATCAGATGCAGTGAAGCTTTTGTTAGTGTTCCTATATTTAATAATAGATATTCTTGTTTATATTTTCATTGAGTTTAAATTTTGAAAGATTAAATAATTTTCAAAATTTATATTGGAGAACTAAGTCCAACCTTTTGGGATAGTTTTACCTATTTTTTAATTAGATAATTCAATTAAGAATTGTCTGGAAGAGCAAAGCTGACTACACAAGCAGTTACTTGATCTTGTAATTATAAAGGTCAAAGGCTTAGTCCTCACTAGGGGGTACACAAATTGCTCTTCTGTTAGCGTAATTTTCAAGATAGCTTGCAAACTGTATTTGCAGTATGTTCCATAATAAAATAAAAAATAAATATGAGCTTTTAGATGTTTGATATTTCCAGAGTACTATAGTAGCAATGAAAAAGGAATGTTGTCCTGTAAGCTTTTTATATTTTTTTTTTTTCTTTTGAGTTACAGGTGCCATATTTGCTTAGGAAATTCTTGCTGTGAAATTGGCAGGGTAACTTGTACGTGTAAGAAGTGCTATGCTTCCTGTTACTCTGCTGAATGACTTATTTTCAAATAAGAAATTGATAGCTTCAAATGTAAAGAGCTTAAAATGTGGTTACCCAGGCTTTAATTATCTTATGTTGTTTATTTACATGGATAACTTTGGGTTTTGGATTTGGAAAATGGGAAACAATTTGAATTTTATAATTTAAGTTAGCATGTGTGTTTCCTGTTTCTTTGTAATGGCTGAATAATTGTGGTAATGTTTTGGGACTGTGTGACAATATTACCCAAAATAAAGATTGCTTAAAATGCATGTATGACTTATTAACACAATCACTGTAGTATTTTATTTTATGATTTATATACTAATCTTTCCTACTCTTCCTCTTTGTATTTATAATATAGGGTATCTTGATATTAAGAATGGCCTTTCATCTGTTTCTTTAACTGTGCAGTATTTCCACTTGTGTTAGAAATATACGGATATTTATTTTAGTCTTTATGCCTTTTTTGCAAAAGACTTGATTACTATTACATTTGATGCTTCTGTTCTGTTAAAATTCCGCAGTATTTACTGTTCTTTTACACATTTTCATTAGTGCGTGTTATTCTAAGGAATGCTGAGCATCTGTGTCTATTTCACTTCATAAAATATGTGGGCAGTCAGTGTCTTTTAGATATGGTTGACAGTGCCTGTTGACTACTCAAAAACAATTAAATATGATCTATTATCTCCTTAGTTTCTTATTGTTATAATTGAAGTACTTAAAAGTAAGGATGCTTTTTGTATAATGGTATGATTTCCCCTTGTGTATTCTGGCTTCCCCCAATACCTAAAGCAATTGTTATCATCTTTCATTTGCTGAGTCATGTATCAAATGGAAGCCTACTGAAAAAAAGCCATTGAATTGATGTTAGTTCTAGGCATTAATAGTTTGGTTTAATGGATTTAAATGAAATGTTTAGTAAGTTGAGTGGTAAATGGGAAAGATTGAGATGTAATTTTATGTTTAGATTTCTTTTTTTTCTAAAATGTTTAAATCTAGTATCTTCTCTTATTTTTCCAGGGCTAAGGGTAGCCCAGGATGGCTGCAGCCACATATGACCAGTTGTTAAAGCAAGTTGAGGCATTAAAGATGGAGAACTCCAACCTTCGACAAGAGCTAGAGGACAACTCAAATCACCTAACAAAGCTGGAAACTGAGGCATCTAATATGAAGGTATTGCAACCTATATGTCTGTGTGTATCACCATTTCTGTTATTGCCTTTTGGTTTTGATTATGTATGAGTGTTTTAACGGACTGGTAGTTGCTCAAGAAATTTTATGTGATTTTAGATTCCTACAGAAATCCCTTGCCAGGCTGTGTAAGGGAAAACTATTAATCAAATCTACTTGATTATGAAAACTGTTTTTTGAAATTTGAAAACTAAAACAACATTTCAAAACAGTTTTTAGACACACCTTTCCATTTTCATATCTTCTTTTCTGGTCTGTCATGATAAGCCCTACCATTTTACCACTGCTGTACTTCCCAGCAGGAAGTCCAGTCTGTTGACGTAGTTTATGACAAAGCAGGCATTGCTCAGCTTTTGAAAACAGTGGAGAGACTGGAGATTCTCAGTGTTTTAAGGTAAGTTTAAAAAAACTTTAGTTTTATTACAATATTTACTTAACATCCCAAAAAGAAAAGCTCAGATGGAATTTGTCTTCCTACTGATCAAAATCCATCTATAGGTACAGTTGTATTTGTGTGATACATGGCACTGAACAAGGCAGAATTTCACAAGCAATATAGCTGCATTAATGTAGTGCTTTTCCTGAGCTGACAAATCCTGTTTCTTGGTGCTACAGCTGGGAAAACTGGGCTGCTTTTGGTACCTAAGCTAACATGGCTTAGAAATTTTTGGTATCTCTGCATATACTACTGTATAGTGTAGGCATACACTGAACATTAAACAACATTTGTATGCCTATCTCCTTGCTTTACCATGTTCATGTGGTAGATTTATTGTTACTCTATAATTATATGAAATGTGCTGATTTGATGAATGTAGCAATTTAAATATACTTTAAATTGAACTTTCTTTTCCTCTAGCATCTAGGTTGAGCTATATATTCATTATAAGAAGAAAATTTTTCTTGTGTTCTGAATTACTGTCATTAGTTACGACAACACTCGAAAGAACTACATGTTTTTTAGTTATATTTAATCTTTGCATTGCAATGCAAGATGAAAATGACTCTGCTTTCTGAATTGAAGTGAAATCATTCTTTGCTGGGTAAAAAACTGGCTGGATGGCCGGGCCCAAAGACATGTGGTGAATGGAATTAAATCCAGTTGGTGACCGGTCACAAGTGGTGTTCCTCAGGGCTCAGTATTGGGG